>JAJIBD010003656.1:0-206965 GCA_021461705.1 Cryptotis parvus
AAGCTGAGATTAAGCCCTGTTGGCAGTGGCCGGTCGTCTTGTGGGTTCGGTCCCCTGGCCCCCGCCTCCACTTGGACTCCATGTTGGGAAGTGATTCGGGCTACACCTGGCAGTGCTCAGTGGCGGTTCCTGGTTCTGTGCTCACGAGGTAAGCCCTGGTGGGACCAGGGTGGGCAGAATGCCGGGCAGCAGAGCTGACCCTGCCCTGTCCCTCGGGCCCCCTGGCTGCACTCTGGGGGAAGTGTCCGGACTGCTCTGTTCTAGCTCGTGGCTTCTAGTGTTGTTCGGACTCCTTGTGCTGCTCCTGTAGAAGTGGGCCCCGGGGTCCAGGCCTCTCGCGACCCTCCGCCTAGAGACCTTGCTCTGGCCCCTCTGAGACCTCGGAGCAGGAGAGCCTCCCTTGTCAAGGCATGGTCCCAAGAAGGAGTTAAACTGTCTTGCTCCGTCCAGGAGGTAGGTGGGGGCGTCGGTGGACTCCGTGCCGCCCTATTCCGGCCCAGGAGCCTGGGCTGCATTTGCCAGGGCGGGTTTTTCTCTCGAGACGCGAACAGCAGAAGGAAAAGGCTCCTGAAACGGAAGTTAGGGGGTGAGTCCAGGTCACTAGGTGGGGCCTGACGCTGCTTCCTACCTTTAACAGTTTTAACTCTTGTCCATTTATTTAGAATCACAGTGAGATACGCAGTTACAAAGTTGTCCATGATTGAGTTTCAGTCATGCAGTGTTCCAGCACCCGTCCCTTCACCCGCCCTTTACCCGTCCTCCCGTCCTTCACCTGTCCTTCACCCGTCCTTCACCCATCCATCACCCATCCATCACCGTCCTTCACCCGTCCTTCACCCGATCCATCACCCGTCCATCACCCATCCTTCACCCATCCATCACCGTCCTTCACCTGTCCTTCACCCGTCCTTCACCCGTCCTTCCACCCCATCCTTCACCCCATCCATCACCGTCCTTCACCTATCCTTCACCGTCCTTCACCCGTCCTTCACCTGTCCTTCACCCCGTCCTTCACTTCGTCCTTCACCCGCCCTTCACCTGTCCTTCACCCATCCTTTACCCGTCTTTACCTGTCCTTCACCCATCCATCACCGTCCTTCACCCGTCCTTCACCTGTCCTTCACCGTCCTTCACCTGTCCTTCACCCGTCCTTCCCCATCCTTCACCCATCCATCACCGTCCTTCACCTGTCCTTCACCCGTCCTTCACCCGTCCTTCACCCGTCCTTCACCGTCCTTCACCGTCCTTCACCCGTCCTTCACCCGTCCTTCCCCCTGTCCTTCCCCCATCCTTCACCTGTCCTTCACTCGTCCTTCCCCATCCTTCCCCCATCCATCACCGTCCTTCACTTGTCCTTCACTCGTCCTTCACTCGTCCTCCACCCGTCCTTCACCCATCCATCACCGTCCTTCACCTGTCCTTCACCCGGTCCTTCACTCGTCCTTCACCTGTCCTTCACCCGTCCTTCACCCGTCCTTCACCCGTCCTTCACTTCCGCCCTTCACCCATCCTTCACCCATCCATCACCGTCCTTCACCTGTCCTTCACCCGTCCTTCACTCGTCCTTCACCCGCCCTTCACCCGTCCTTCACCCATCCTTCGCCCGTCCATCACCGTCCTTCACCCGTCCTTCACCCGTCCTTCACCCGTCCTTCACCCCGTCCATCACCGTCCTTCACCTGTCCTTCACCCGTCCTTCACCGCCGTCCATCACCGTCCTTCACCTGTCCTTCACCCGTCCTTCACCCGTCCATCACCGTCTTTCACCCGCCCTTCACCCATCCTTCACCTGTCCTTCACCTGTCC
Source organism: Cryptotis parvus (assembly GCA_021461705.1). NCBI lineage: Eukaryota > Metazoa > Chordata > Mammalia > Eulipotyphla > Soricidae > Cryptotis > Cryptotis parvus. The sequence goes on from JAJIBD010003656.1 coordinate 1,807, forward strand.
TTCACCCGTCCTTCACCGTCCTTCACCCACCCTTCACCCATCCCTCGCCGTCCATCACCGCTCCTTCACCTGTCCTTCACCCGTCCTTCACCCGTCCATCACCGTCCTTCACCTGTCCTTCACCCATCCTTCACCTGTCCATCACCGTCCTTCACCCGTCCTTCACCCGTCCTTCACCCGTCCATCACTGTCCTTCACCTGTCCTTCACCCGTCCTTCACCCGTCCATCACCGTCCTTCACCGTCCTTCACCTGTGTGTGTTTCCCACCACCAGCGTCCCCAGCTTCCCTCCTGCCCACCTCCCTGTCCCAGTCCCCGCAGTCGCCTCTGTGGTGGATGCTTTGCTTCTCTCTTGCTTTCCCTTCAGGTTCTGTGGTTTGCAGTGTTGTTACTGAAAGGGTACCGGGTCCCTTCGCCTCCTTTCAGCACTGGGTTTGTGTCCAGAGTGATCGTTTCCAACATTGTCACAGTGGCCCCTTCTCTGTCCTGACTCGAGCCCTCGGCCTCACACCAGTGGCAGTTGCACCGTCCCCAGACTCTTGCCACCTGGCCCTGAACTACCCGGCTCTCCGCCTTCCACAGCCTGAGCTCGACGGTTCGGATCCTGGGCCTTGGGGTCTCTGCAGATAGCCGAACGTGGGTTCACGGTGGCAAAGTGCAGCCGGCCGGGAGCCCCGCATGACCGAGAGCCGTCCGCCTGCCTTCTCCTTTGAGCCCAAATGATTTCTCTGGGTCTGGGGAGCACCACGCCGGAAGGCCCCCTTTCTCGCCAGCACCTTGACCCAGTGGACCCCTTCCCGCGGGATGTCACGGGGCTGGGCTGGGGCAGCTGTGCTGAGCCCCTTTCCCGTGTGGTGGTGACTCAGAATGAAAGCGAGCAGCAGAAGAACAAGTTAATAACCTTCTCCCATGTTTCTCCACAAGGAGAGTTACAGAAAAGGAAAAAAATGAAGTGAAAAAACGATGAGATCATAGCAGTGGCCAGTTTTTAGCTGGGGAAAGATTAATTTGAATGAACTGTATTTAAAATTAGAACTGGGGGAAAAGGGTTATATGCAACAAAATGCAAAAGATTAATGTGGAGGCACGCCCGAGGCCTCGGGCGCGGACACCCTTAAAATATTCATGCACAGCCGACTGTCTCCAGCCTGGTCCGTGTTATCAATAAGGAAATAGGGAAGCCAGGAATGATATCGGCTTAACCAAAGGTTTCCTTCATTTGTCTTTGGCTAATAACTACTTCTACAAGGCATCATCTAGGTGGATGGGTGGCGTTTTGTCGAAGAGCTGGGTAGTAACCTGTAATTGGACCCTGCTCCTTGCTCATTAGGGAGGCTGGAATCCAGGGGTGGGCGGCTCCCTTGGGCTGGCTCCTCACCTCAGCTCGAAAACTTGCTGGTGATTGGAGGGCTCCCCGCCAGCCCACGGTAATGATTCATTGGCGGCTCCGGAATCTCGAATCGCAGTTGACTTGATGGAGAGATTCGAGGTGTTTGCCCCACAGGAGCACCCTGTCTTTCATTGCATAAATATTGTGCATCGCAGAGCGCCTGCTGTGAGGCTGCTGTGCCTGAAGGTGCAGAGAACGAAGCCGTGAGTTGTGATCTGCGAGAACTGCCTGTCCAGCAAAGCGTCAGATCGGTGGCATTAAATGGGTTTCTGTGTCGTCGAAGGGAATGGCTCCACTTACCTTCTCTGAGTTCATGACCTGGAAGGTGAGCGGCAGGTGCTCGCAGCCCGTCTCAAGGTCTCTATTAAAAATTTTGCTTGAAGCACCATCATTTATTTTCAATTTTTATGGGACATTCAATGCAGTTTATTTATTCACCTTTGACTTTCTGTTGGCTTGTTTGGAGGTCTCACCTGGCAGTGCTCAGGGCTTACTCCGGGATCACTCCTGGCTGAGTTTGAGGGACCAGGTGAATCCCGGGATTGCACCGGGTCGCTGAGGGGCAGAGAGAATGTCTCTGTGCACAGTTGACCAAGCTGGAGGCTCTGAAGAGACTCCTGCTGTGGAGTCAAGTTCCCTTCTCGGAATTGAGAAGAGGAGCCCCAGGGTTAGAGCACAGCGGGGAGACCGGGACGCTTGTCTTTCACGCAGCCCACCTGGGTTCCGTCCCTGGCACCACATGGTTCCCTGAGCCCTGCCAGGATCCCTGAGCACTGTTGGACGTCACCCCAAACCAAAATGAGTAAATAATAAGAGAGTTTTGGGGCCAGAGCAATAGAGCAGTGGCTAGGGCATTTGCCTTGCATGCGGCCAACCTAGATGCGATCCTTGGCATCCCACAGCACCACCAGGAGTAATTCCAGAGTTCAGAGCCAGGATAACCCCTGAGCATTGCTGTGTATGACCCCCAAAGCAAAAAAAGAGTCTGATGTGTTCCCTCTAGGTACAGTGAGAATGTGTGGGCCTGTGGGTTCTCCCCTGGGCCCAGGAAATGGCCCGCAGCTGAGCACGGGGCTTTGCACGCTAGGAGGCCCAGGTCGGCCCAGGCACTGCCCCTGAGCTGTGGGTGTGCTGAGTGTTTTCCCAAACCGAAGAAGGTTGTCCTGCTACTCCCGGGGTTCCTGCAGTTGCTAACCTGACCCTAGGTGAACTCTTCACCTCTGACCTCATCTCCTGCCTCTGTGCTCAGGGCTCACTCTTGGTGGGAACCTTATGGAGTGTGGGGAATCGGTGCCAGAGATCAGACCCGGGTCAGCCGTGTGCAAGGCACTAGAGCCCGCGGTACTATCGCAGTACTACCTGCTGTACTATCGCCTCCAGGCCCGCAGGGATCCTTCTTGATGTGCTGGGGTGCAGGCGCCCCAGGAGGGGCCTGGAGTAAGGGCTGTGCCCCCACGAGCCCCGTAACCTCTCGAGATCAGCCTCTTATCTGAGCTAGAGGAAGGGTACCCGCGGGCAGACCCTGTTACCTCTGTGGGACACTCTGCGAATGCTTAAAACTTCACTGTACCCAGGGATTCTGTTTGTAGGACTTACTGCTTTGTCGCTGAGGCCTGTTGGCTTAGGAAGATGCACACGGTCCTTTCCTATTTAAAGAGGTTGCTCTCAAGTTGAACTTTGGTTCTGGAGGTGAGATTTCTGTGCCCCGGGCGTCTCTAAGAGAAGAACACACAGTGAGGGATTCTTCTGTGAGGACGAACTATCAGAAATAACCTTTAGGCCAGAGATACAGTATAGCGGGATGGGTAAGGGATTTGCCTTATTCGCGGCTGCTGTGACTTTGATGCCCCGCCTGGCACCTGTATGCTGCTGCTGCACCCGCCAGGAGCGAGCCCTGAGCACTGAGCCAGGAGCGATCCCTGAGCATGGAGCCAGGAACGAGCCCTGAGCATGGAGCCAGAAGTGATCCCTGAGCATGGAACCAGGAGTCAGCCCTGAGCATGGAGCCAGGAGTGATCCCTGAGCACGGAGCCAGGAGTGATCCCTGAGCACGGAACCAGGAGTGATCCCTGAGCACAGAGCCAGGAGGCGAGCCCTGAGCACAGAGCCAGGAGCGATCCCTGAGCACGGAGCCAGGAGTGATCCCTGAGCACGGAGCCAGGAGCGATCCCTGAGCACGGAACCAGGAGTGATCCCTGAGCACGGAGCCAGGAGCGATCCCTGAGCACAGAGCCAGGAGTGATCCCTGAGCACGGAGCCAGGAGTGATTCCTGAGCATGGAACAAGGAGCGATCCCTGAGCACGGAACCAGGGAGCGATCCCTGAGCATGGAACCAGGAGTCAGCCCTGAGCATGGAGCCAGGAGTGATCCCTGAGCACGGAGCCAGGAGCGATCCCTGAGCACGGAGCCAGGAGCGATCCCTGAGCACAGAGCCAGGAGTGATCCCTGAGCACGGAGCCAGGAGTGATTCCTGAGCATGGAACAAGGAGGCGATCCCTGAGCACGGAACCAGGAGCGATCCCTGAGCATGGAGCCAGGAGTGAGCCCTGAGCACAGAGCCAGGAGCGATCCCTGAGCACGGAGCCAGGAGCGATCCCTGAGCACGGAGCCAGGAGGCGATCCCTGAGCACGGAACCAGGAGCGATCCCTGAGCACGGAGCCAGGAGCGATCCCTGAGCACGGAGCCAGGAGCGATCCCTGAGCACGGAGCCAGGAGTGATCCCTGAGCACGGAGCCAGGAGTGATTCCTGAGCATGGAGCCAGGAGTGATCCCTGAGCACGGAACCAGGAGCGATCCCTGAGCACGGAGCCAGGAGTGATCCCTGAGCACGGAACCAGGAGCGATTCCTGAGCACGGAGCCAGGAGCGATCCTGAGCGACGGAGCCAGGAGCGATCCCTGAGCACGGAGCCAGGAGTGATCCCTGAGCACTGGTGGGTGTACTCAGAACAACATGCCCACCGCCCAGAAGCATTTCTATTGAATAACTGGAGTTACTCATTTTGTGTCCTTTTTAAAATTGAATCACAGTGAGATACAGTTACAAAGTTGTCCATGATGGGTTTCAGTCAGACAATGTTCCAACACCCTCCCCCTCACCAGTGGTTTCCCACTGTCATTGTCCTCACTTTGTGTCCTTGTCACTCGTGCTGGTACAAACCAAGGACTGCATTGCATGTGTCCTGTAGGGGACATTGTAAATCTCTTACTTGGCTCCAAGTGCCCCTGCGGTCCTGCGGTCCCCCAAGGAGACAGATGTGCCTGGGCCCTGGGGTTGCTCTGCGTCCACTCCTGCCCTCACTGCCCTGGGATAAGTGCTGGTAGGAGACTTCGTAGCATGGGGTCAGAGCGACAGCATAGCCGGGAGGGCGCTTGCCTTGTACACGGCCGACCGGGTTCAATCCCGGCATCCCGTATGGTCCCTGAGCACCGCCAGGAGTAATTCCTGAGTGCAGAGCCAGGAGGAACCCCTGAACATTGCGGGTGTGACCCAAAAAAAAAAAAGAGATTCCGTAGCCGTTGCCTTGTTTATGATTTGTTCATTGAAAGCCTTATTCTCCCTCCCACCACCCCTAGCCATAGTTTTATTTTAAAAGTGAAAATTCAGAGTGAAAGCATGTGTGCTTTAATTAAGAGCCGACACTTGCGTTTCAGGAAGGAGGAAAAAAAGTTGTACTTAAAGCCTTAAAAATAACCTGCATTGTTATGAGCGACGAACAGCTAGGGGCTGCCAGCGCCGGGGAAGTCTTTGTAGAATGAAATCCTCGGGTAGGAAGGTGACGAACTGAAAACAAGTGAGTTACATATTGCAGAGCTGGTGTTCAGCAAAGCTTCAGCCGTGCGGTCAGCACATGGGCAGCAAGGAAAGAGATTCGGCCTCTGTCCAGCTCTCCAGAGCTGGGAGTGGGGACCGCCAATAGGAAAGTTGGTTCCGAGGTGTCTAAGGCAAACCGGAAATGTCCATTGTTGAACATCTAGTGCAAGAGAACGGAGAAAATTGAAGTTATAATGCTATGAATGCTGAATGACTTTGTTTTACTTTGTGGGTCTCAAAGATAGGCAGGGTCCAGGCAGGCCCCCTCCGTCCAGGAGGCGGAGTCTGTGGGCAGCAGGGCTAGAGGAAGATAGGCAGGGTCCAGGCAGGCCCCCTCCGTCCAGGAGCGGAGTCTGTGGGCAGCAGGGCTAGAGGAAGGCAGGTGCGAGGAGCTGGGTGGTCGGAGTGTCATGGCGGCCCAGTCTAGAACAATCTAGAGCACTCTAGAGGGTTGCGTCCAGCTGCACTCTGCAGTATGCAAGCAGTGGGGTGCCTGCGACAGCCCAGTGAGGCAGCGGGTTCCTGCTCTTCTGAGGACGGGCCCGCCTGGCTGTGCCGGCAGCCGGGGAGGGCGCGGGGGGGCGGCAGACATGCCTGCAGGGGCCAGCGCCAAGCCTCCGCTGGCACAGCCTGCCCTCCCCCCCCCCCACGTGGCCAGTGGAGCCCACTGGGTGGGCCCCTGAGTGCCTCTGGTGTGGCCTTGCTGGCGCCCAGCTTGGGGCATCATCGTACCAGCGTGAGGACCAAGTAGCCTGAGCATTGCTTGGTTGCACCCTCTAAAAAGGGGCTGCCGGGGGAGGTGGGGGGGGTGGGCTGCGGAAAGGAACATGTGGCGTCACGTTTGCTCTGGGTGGCGAGGCTCCGGCTGCCTCCAGAGCTTCCTGAACCGCTTCTTGGCTCTTCCAGCGAGGTGACGGTGACAGGACAGGCAGCCGGTTCTCCTGCTGTGGGTGGTGGGTCGGGACGGCCATCGGAAACCCCTTGCCAGTGGCCACTGGCGTTTTCCCCTTCTGTTCCGTCCAGATCTTACAGTTCTATGTTTTGCTAATCTGCGTGTTGTTCCTCTTTTTAGGGCGGGGATGAGGAGTAATAAATGCTGGATTTTGAGATGACTACAAGAGTATGCTACCCGCACGGCAGAGCCTGGCAAGCTACCCGTGTCGTATTTGATATGCCAGATACCAGTAACAATTATAGACCTCATTCCCATGACCTGATGGAATGGTTTGAGGCTCTTTATGTTCCTGGAGCAGCAGGTGCCCTTGGGCTCTACTTGCATGAGACAGGACATATGGAGGTGTTACTGGTGCCCGCTCGAACAAATCGACGATGAACGGGAAGACAGTGATACAGTGATACAGATGAGGAGTTGGGGGTCACGCCCGGCTGTGCTCAGAGCTTGCACCTGGTTCTCACTCCCGGTGGATCATATGGGGTTGCCGGGATCTGAACCAGGGTTGGCTTCGGGCAAGGCACAGTGTCGCCCACGCCTGCCCCACCCAAGCCTCCCTCCCCTGGATGTTTTCAGATACCGACATGGGGGAAGCCCACAGAGCAGGTGACTAAGTGAAACCCGAAACATTTATATAAAAACAGGTCACCCAAGTGTGTTCTTAGTTGGCAGAGTGGAGTGGAATGTTCTGGGCGTGGGTGGGCCGTTTTGACGACGGTGACTCAGCATCTGCGTGTTTGCAAGCAGCTGTCCTGTAGAAAGTGATGCCGAGTCTTTGGGGGGGCGAGGGAGAGGAGGAGGTGGTCTGCTGAGGTCCCACCGCCAGGTCTCGGCCAGCTGGGCCAGCGCCTCAGTGCATGTGCCCGGGGACAGGGACCTGGTGCTGCCCGGACTCTGCAGTGCGGGGCCCCTGGGCTATCCCTGTGGTGCTGGGCTGCACCTGGCCGTGTTGGGGGGTCCCGTGGTGCCAGGAATCAAACCTGGTTGGGCCTGTCCTAGGCATGTTTCCCAACAGGCTACACTACTCCCGCCCCAGACTGCTGGATTGTCTACGAGGAGGCTCAGTCGTGGTGACTTGGTTTATCTTTCTGTGGCGCACGCCTGAAGACTGCCGACTCAGCAGAAGATGGGAGGGACGTTGTGGGGAGTGGAGGAGAGAGAGAGGGGGAGAGAGAGAGAGAAGAGAGGAGAGAGGAGGAGAGAGAGAGGAGAGAGAGCAGAGAGAGAAGAGAGAGAGAAAGAGAGAGGAGAGAGAGAGAGAGGAGAGAGGAGAGAGAGCGAGAGAGAGAAAAGAGAGAGCGAGAGAGAAAGGAGAGAGAGGGAGAGAAAGAGGAGAGAGAGCGAGAGAGAAAGGAGAGAGAGGAGAGAAAGAGGAGACAGAGATGAGAGAGAGAGAAAGAGAGAGAGGAGAGAAGAGAGAGGGAGAGAGAGGAGAGGAGAGAGAGAAGAGAGAGAGGGAGAGAGAGAGGAGAGAGGAGAGAGAGAGAGCGAGAGAGAGAAGAGAGAGCGAGAGAGAGAAAGGAGAGAGGAGAGAAAGAGAGAGAGAGAGAGAGAGAGAAAGGAGAGAGGAGAGAGAAAGAGGAGACAGAGATGAGAGAGAGAGAAAGAGAGAGGAGAGAAGAGAGAGAGAAGAGAGAGGAGAGAGAGGGAGAGAGGAGAGAGGAGAGAGAGGAGAGAGAGGAGAGAGAGAGAGAGAGAGAGAGAGAGAGAGAGAGAGAGAGAGAGAGAGAGAGGAGAGAGCCTGAGGGGAGGCCGCTACCCCATAATTAAAGTGGCGCGGGCGCCTGCCCTGCCCTGGTCGGATCTGCTGTATCCTCTGCATGTCAGTTGATAGCTGTGATGTTTTTGACAGCTAGCTAAATGCTTTGCAGTGGTGCTTTTTAGGATTTGACCTAAATAAAACATTCCAGGCGCATTCTGACAGGTATACAAATACTCATCAAAGAATTAATTTTTTCTGTATCAAAAATCACATTACTCGCGTTTTTCTGGCCGAGCCTGTATTTTCGGTGAATGGAATGGCTCATTCTCCTACAAGTGTTTCTGGTTGACCACAGGCTAAGTCCCCTTTCCCACCATCCCGAGTCGCTGAGATGAAGGGCCGGGTTTTCTGCCTCTAGAAACATCTGGGGCTCAATCACAGAAGTCTTTTTCTTCTTCTTCTTCTTTGAGCTTTGGGCCGCATCCGGCAGTGCTCGAGGCTTACTCCTGGCTCTGTGCTCAGGGCTCCCTCCTGGAGGAGCTGGGGGGCCACAGGGTGTGGTGGCCACTGAACAAGGTATGGTCACGTGCCGTGTTTGGCCCGAGGATGGGTCCCGCGTCTCCTGGCCTCTGTCGCTTCTTCCCAGCCCCTGTGGCCTGCTCCTGCCTGCCCACGCTCTCCCTGGCCAGGGCCCCCGCCCATAGGCCGTGCTGGTCAGAGCTGGCTCCTGGACACTCGAGCGAGACTGCTCAGGACGACAGGACTGGACACCCTGGACCCAGAAGACGATGACCCGCAGGTCCCTTCCTAATGCCATGCTAGTGAATGGCCGTGGCTGGAGAGGGTCAGCAGGAGGACAGCGTCCTCCCTGGAGCGCTTGCTTTGCGTCCACGCTGGTGGTCTTGGGGCCCTGAGACGGGGTCAGGTGGGGCCAACCCGAGCATTCCCCTGTGTAGTGCTCGGGTTGTCCAAATCTTTCAAGCAAAACCAAGTCTCTCACCGAGCTCCAGGCACCTGATGTGTCTCCTCTGCCCCAACTCCTGGTCTCTGGATGTCCGACTGCCAGGGACAGGCCACACAGCACCCCAGGGTGCCTAGCGCCTTCCTCTCCCCGCCCCCTCTACCCAAGCGTCCTTTCGTTTTATTTTCCGGAGCAGCCGTGTGAAAGGAATAAACTAATCTGAGGAGCCTGGATGGTGGGATTTCGACCATGAGTGGAGGATGGTCGTGACTCCTTCCATTAGACCCGATGGCGTTGGGCAGATAAGCCAGGGCAGGGATCATGGATTGTCTTTCACGGTTGTCATGGCGACGGGGATGCAGGTGCCTGTAAGTGCCGGGCTGTCAGATCTTATACATCAAACTGGTGCTAAGTGAAAATATGTTGGAGGTACTGGGGGGAGGTTGCCGGCCGTGCTTCGTGAGACCGTCGGAGCCTTTGCGTGCACAGCTCTAGGTGCTTGGGAAGAAGCTTGTGCCTCCCACTCTCAGGCGCAAGTTTCTAGGGGGCCCTGCCCCTGCTGTCAGCCTGCACCTCGCGCCTGCCCCCAGCACTCACAAACTGTGGGGAATTACTCAACTCACACTCCTGCAGCTGGGGCTGGGGCGCGGGCGTGCGAGGCTGCACAGGGCCTGGGTTCTGCCCTCGCCAGAGAGCTTTGTGGGTGCCCAGGAGAGGGCCTGGGCTGGCGATGGTAAAAGGGGTCCCTGTGTGCCCCTTGAGACCACCACGGCATTTAAAAAGAAAGAAAAGGGAATGAAAGATCTGAAACACTACCTGCAAACAGACAGGGCTTACATCTGCCTCCAAGCTTCCGCGAGGACGGATGCACATTCAGGCACTCGCCGAACATGAGCGTTTCCTCCTGAAGAGCAGAAGTCAGCTACCCCGTGAGTGGGGCCTGGAATGATGGGTCGGTTCCACAGCAGTGGCCTAGAAAGGGGATCTCACCCCTCTCCTGAGTTGAGAGCTCAGTACTGACACCGTGAAGAACCCCCAGTGAGACGCCAGACACGAAGGCCAGGTGCCCAGCCCGGGGGTCACCAGGAAGCCCTGCTGCCTCCCCAGTTTGCTGGGTTCTCAACAAAGGAGTAGCCATAAAGACTGTCCTGAATTGGGTGGGGAGTGGCCAGATGGGGTGGGGGGCACGGCACATGCCTCGGATGTGGCTGACCCCGGTTCAGTTCAGTCCTCGGCACCACGTGGTCCCTGAGCACTGCGGGACAGCACGGGAGGCCCAGCATCGCGGGATGTGGCTGGGCCCATCCTTAGTACCATGCAGTACTTAGTACCCGCAGCAGTCCCGGGCCCGCCTGCTGGACCTTCAGCCTGGACGTCAAGAATTGAGGGGAGGAACCTAGGCCCTCAGAGCACCACAGGGAGCCCCCCCATAAAACCAAACAAAATTTGCAGCCTGTAAAGTGCCCTGAGGCAGGGACAAAAAGGATGGAGCAGGCTGTTGAACTCCCCGGAGGAACTGAGGTGACCAGTTGCTAAAGAACGAGGCGGGTTGAGGAGGAGATGGGGAGGGGGTGTTCGGGCAGGAACAGCCTGAGAACACGCAGAGGAGAAAAGAGCGTGGAGCATTCCGGAATGGGGCAGGGCTGTGTGAGGATTGTGAGTGTGTGTGAGCATGTGTGTGGGAGAACGGCGAACATGTGAGTATATGTGTGAGCATGTGTTATGAGCATGTGTATGTGTGAGTGTGGGTATGTGAGCGTGAGTATGAGCATTTGTGAGTGTGTGAGCATGTGTGCAAATCTGTCTAGAGTGTGAGAATGTGGACGTATAAGTGTGTGGATGAGCATGTGTGAGTGAATGTGTCTGAGAGCATGTGAGTGTGAGAGTATGGGCGTGTGTAATTATGTGAATATGAGTGTATATGGAGTGTGTATGCCCACGTATGAGGATGATTGTGAGTGTGTGTATGAGTGAGTGTGTGACCATGTGTCTGCATATGTGTACATGTAGTAGTGTATCTGTGAGCGGTGTGTGCATGTGTGGTGGTGTGTGACTGTGCCGGTGGCCTCGCCCTCCCCCACAGCCCCTCGCACTCCCGTGCAGCTCTGCAGTGCTGTGTTTTCCGCCTGAGGCTGAGTCACCCATTGAAAATTAGACCCGGTGGTCCTGTGCCGCCCCCCAGGAAGAACATCCTAGTGTGTGCCCCGTCCACTGAGCTGACGCTCTCTGCCTTTTTTTAATGGACATGTGGCAGAGCCTGGCAAGCTACCCGTGTTGTATTTGACATGCTAAGTACCAGTAACAATTATCAACCTCATTCCCATGACCTGAAGGAATGGTTTGAGGCCTCTTGGAGCGAGCAGGTGCCCTTGGGCTACACTAGCATGTGAAAGGACGTATGGAGATGTTACTGGTGCCCGCTGGAGCAAATCGATGATCAACAGGAAGTCAAGTGATCAAGTGGACATACTTCAGCCTCCCGCCTTGATGAGTAAACTTGATTCCAGAAATTATCCTAGGATTTTGCTCAAATCTTGTCTTTTTTAGATCCCAAGAAGAGTCGTGTTGTTGTCAAGGCTGGCCGGCGTGCTTTTGCCCACGACCGTCGGTGTGAGAGGGAGGAGCTTGCCTTGGCATCTGCCTCCTTGGCGCACTGACCTGGTTTCTAACTCTGTCGAGGGCGGGTGCTCTAGAGCTATTTGGAGATTGTGCACTGAGGCCCAGGCGGCCCTTTGAGCAAAATCTAAAGCCAGAGTCTGGGGCGCCAGTGCTCCCGGAAGTTTCCGCTGACTCCTGGAGCCCCTTTGCCCGTGGATGCGCCACACAGCAGCGTGGACTCGGTGAGGCAGCTTGTCTGCCCCCCCCGAGGGAGTGTTAGCAGGTGCGCCACGCAAGGACATCACCTAAGGAGCCCCAGGCCCACGCACCAGGTCTGACCCTTGACGCAGTGGGGAGCCGTGGCAGGAATATTGCAGTGCCCCTCGGCTGACACGGGGTCATCTCTGCCCCCTTTGCTAGAGACCGGCCAACTGCAAGACGTTCGGAAGCCACCGGAAATGGAAAAAGTTTGGTTCTCGTTCCTGTCCCAGTCATTTCATGTGTCTCTGGAACTTTTTGTTGTTGTTTTTAAGGGGTTTATTAAAATTTTATTTTAGTTTTTTGCTTTTTAGGTCACACCCGGCGACGCTCAGGGGTTACTCCTGGCTCTGCACTCAGGAATTACCTCCTGGCGGTGCTCGGGGACCATATGGGATGCGGGGATCGAACCCGGGTCGGCCGCGTGCAAGGCAAGCGCACTGCCCACTGCGCTATGGCTCTGGCCCAAGTTTCTTTTTCTTTTGTAAAGAAATACCCTGAAATGGAGGTGAGGAGCATTCAAGCGCAAGCATGCAGCCAGCGCAACTATACAGGGGTGACTAGAGGTTCTTAACAGTCGGGAGTACCCCGTGAGGTCCCAGGGTCCAACCAGGGCTGGCCTCATGCAAGGCGAGCACTTACCCCTACCCTCCCTCTGGCCCCTACCCTGTTTCTCTGGGGGTTCGCACACAGGTCTTAAGGATTGCAGAGGTCTCTGCGTGTCTGCGGTAGGGGAGCTGTCCTTGATTCATCGGTTACACCATCGCCATCCTCGCTAGTTCCTGGGTCCTGGACACATCCACCGAGGCAGGGGCAAGGGGCAGTGGCTTGGTTGCCTGCAAGTCCTCTGTGCTCCCCACAGGTAACTTTGTCCCGTCACGTGCTCCACGTGTTCCCTTGCCCGCCGGAGCCCGTGAGCAGGCGGCTGTGGGTTTGACTGTGTCTGGGAGAGTCTGTCAGTAGGAAGCAGTCGGCTCTGTGCCGGCAGCAGGGGCGGGGCTGACCCACCAGGTCTTCTCGGGTCTCACTCTTCAGTGGCTCCTCCCAGTGGAGCCTGACCTCCGTGAGGCAGAGGCCACTTGGGGACTTTGTCCACTGCGTATATGGCTAAGACCCTGGAAGGCTGGTGCCGTGTGCAGGTCCCCTGTGGCTCCTGCTCTGGGGCCGTCTACTGTCGCCATGAGTTGATGATGAATATTTGGACCCCCAAAGTGTGTTTTCGATCAGGAACATGCTTTCTTCAAACATGTGGGCACAGGCCCGAGTTTACACGACACTTCCTTTGTGGTGATCCGAGGGAGTTCCCTGCCTGCTGTTGGTGTTTTCCTTCCTCTTCCCCACCCATCCCTTCCCTCTGCTCTTGTCCAGGGTGTCTGGGGGCTGCGGGAGACGGCTGGAGATCCACACACCTTGTGGGATCCGTGTGGCACGTCAGTTCGGGGGCGGGATTCACTTCTGCTTTCGAGACGTGGCTGAGTTTGGAGAGCTGAGCCTCTCGGGATCTCTCGGCTTGGGGAGCTTCAGGGCCAAGTTGGAATGTTCTAGCATCAACCGGGAACCATTTGGAGATGTCGGGGTCTTTTTTTGATTGTTTTTACAGGCCTTTTCACTGCTCAAACTGTAATGGCAGAAAGATGAGATCCTGAATTAGTATCTTGGAGGACAGTGCTACAAACAGACTTTTAAAATATACATTAAAAACATAGTCAATGGGGCCAGAGGGGATGCAGGGTTAAGGGGCTTGCCTTGCACTCAGCCAACCCAAGTTTGATCCCTGAGCGCTGCTCTTTGTGTGTGTGTGTGTGTGTGTGTGTGTGTGTGTGTGTGTGTAGATACACAGATACATGGGGCAGAGCTGCTGCCGGCTCTCCCTATGCTCAGTTGATCATGAGGCGTCCAGGAGGGAGGGTGGGTTCTGGCCCTGGCCCCCGCCCCAATAGAGCCTCAGAAGAAGCCAGAGGAACCCCTGCATCATCATGGCAGCCATTTTTTAATATTTTATTATATCACTGTGAGATATACAATTACAAAGATGTTTGTGTTTGGGTTTCAGTCATACAGTGTGCCAGCACCCATCCCTCCACCAGTGCCCATTTCCCACCACCAATGTCCCCAATTCCCTCCCCTCCCCAGCCTGCCTCTATGGCAGGTTCTCTATCTCTTTCTCTCTTTTACTTTGTCTCTTTCTCTCTTCTTTTATACATTGTGGATTGAAGTACTTACATTTAGACTTTATCATGTATATATTTTTGCCTGTATTTAATGCTCAGTTCTAGGTTGGTATTAGCACTTTTGACAATTATTAGCACACTGTTCCCTTTTCTGTCTTACCTAACCTCTGATTCCCACATGTTTGTGGTAATTTCCACCTTTGACAAGACTTCCTGATCCATGATTCGCCTGACCTTGGATATTGGTATCATAATGTGTGTAGTGTGTGTGTGTGTGTGTGAGAGAGAGAGAGAGAGAGAGAGAGAGAGAGATGGGAGCCATTTTCCACATCCAGACTCCACAGCTCATCAGAGCCCCACCCAAGAGAGAAGCCGATTTCAAGCCCAGGTATGGGGGGTCTCAGTGGCTAAAGTCACTGGGTTTCCATGGAGATGGAGCTGGGGTCCCTTTTCTCTACCTCTGTCCCATCTGGGAGGCCCAGTGAACCCACCCATGAACTGCTCCTGCCTATGACAGAGACACAGATACGCAGGGCAGAGCTGCTACTGGCTCTCCCTGTCGCACGCAGCTGCTTTGTGACTGCGCGGTATATCAATGAGTAGAAACCAACCATGTGCCAGAAAATCATATGGTAAATAGCAAGAACTGAGAGCCTGCCTGGTACCGAGAGTATCCCACATGCACAACAGAGCCGAGCAAGCTACCCAGTGGTGGATTCGATATGCCAAAAAATAGTAACAATAATAGACCTCATTCCCGTGACCTGAATGATCAGTTTCAGGTACTTCATGTCCTGCAGTGAGCAGATACCATTGGGCTACACTAACATGTGACAGGGATGAATGGAGACGTTACTGGCGGCTGCTTGAGCAAGTCGATGAACAGCCAGAGGACAAGTGACAAGTAATATATACATACTTATATATATATATATATATATAGAGAGAGAGACAGACAGACAGACAGACAGACACACACACACAGATTCATTTCTCAGGATTAGTGGGCTGTTGATCCCAGCACCCCCAGAGACAGCTAAACCCATAGATACCCTGCTCTAGTCTCCTCTACAGAATGTACCCGTGCTCACATCTAGCACAGCAGATGCTCTGGCAAGCTGGAATTCATCTGGAGATTTGTGGCGATAGCTGGCACTCAGAGGTAAAGGATGTACAGAGGCGTATCGTTCTCAGCATGGGCAGAAAGGAAAGCTCGGACCTGTTCAGCATTGGCTGCAGCGTTAGGAACCCAGCTTCTTGCTAGGCAGTTTCTGTCCTGCGTGGTTGGGTCTGTATCCATGACTACGAGGACTATGTCATTTCAAGTCCTCGCAGAGGAGCCATGTTTCTTAAGGTTTCCACTTGATGGAAATTCTGTCATTGTGTGTGTGTGTGTGTGTGTGTGTGTGTGTTTGGGGGAGAGGGGTGGGTGTTTGTGTGGGGGAAGGTTTGGGACCACGCTGTGGTGCTCAGGGGCTATTTCTGGCTCTGTGCTCAGGAGTGACCCCCTGCTGGTGCCTGGGTGCAACCACGCGTGGTGCTGGGCATTGAACTTGGATCTGTGGCCACGGGTCAGACCCATGCCGTAACCCAGAACTTTCTCTCTCACCCTCCTTTCACTGGCTTTCTGACGCCCAGCTTGCACCACTCTGAGAATGTAGGCGCCTAGTCCTGCCTTGTGCGGGACTTTCTGCACCTTTGTGAGAGAGAAGGACCATTGCATGCGGCTGTTCTCTGGCTGCCTCTAAGCCCTCACTGGGTCTTGGAGGAGGAGGAGCTGAAAGGGTGAGGTTGGTGTCATTAGTAAGAGAACCGCAGTCAGCCTTTCTCAGGGCGCTGGCAGGGGAGGCCTGTCCATCTGCTGAGCCCCAGAAAGCCAGGGCAGGCAGGGGGTGGGGCAGCCCCCTCCGAGTTCTCACATTCCCAGCTCCACCGCCTGCTGTGTGCGCATGGTAGACAGAGTCACGTAGAAAAGGCATTTGGATGTTTCATACATTTTTAAACTTCCGCCCGCCTGAATGCTCTCGGTGGCGTGGCGCCAACACCCTGCCCGGCCGTAATGTCGGATGAGACGGGATTCCAGATGAAAGGCTTCCTAAGGCACAAAGAAACCAGCTCCCCTCAGAACCCAAACAAGCACACACATAAACAACCGCCATCAAAGAGCGCCAATTAAGATTTTTTCAGAACACAAACACCCATTGAAATGCACCTAACAGTTCTCTGGCTAGCAACCACTTGAAATTATTGTTCTTTCTTTAAAAGGAAAATCCGAGAGAGTTGAGGGCTCCTGCTTTCCTAACATGCCTCCCGGACGTGTGCTCTTTTCCAGGGAACGGGTTTGAGCCCATCAGAAAACCTCCGTGTGTCCGTGGGCTGGGTTGCAAGAGGGCACTGACATTTGGGGTGGGGGGCACAGCAAACGAAGCAAGACATTTTTAACGTAGGGACTTGTTGTTCAGGATGACTCGTGTAAACAGTCATCCTGAACAACAAGCCTAGGGCCCAATGGAAATGTTACTGGCGCCCGCTCGAGGCACATCGATGAATAACAATTCAAGTGATCAAGTGAACTTGTTGTGTTGGCAAAAGCGTGTCGCTGGGCTGCCACTGCCAGGCACATCAGGAGGAGAGCAAGACGCCTCCCTAGTGACTTAGGGAATGGGCATTTGTGCCTTCCAACAGTCAGTATCCTAGGAGGGTGGGGGCTGGGCTCGGACCCAGGAGAGATGGGTGTGGGGCCGGCTGCGTTCTGCCTCTGAGCCCCCGTGCTCCAATCCCCCAGCCTCTCGTTTCAGTCCGTACCTTAGCGGGCTGAGAGGGATCAGGTGCGACGGGCACATTTGGCAGAACGAGGAAGGCACCAAGAGCTGGTCTTTGTGCGCGTGTATGTGTGTGTGTGTGTGTGTGTGTGTGTGTGTGTGTGTGTGTGCGCGCATGGGGCCAGCTGTGTGTGCACGGGCAGGCACCTCCCCGGCTGGCACCGGTTCCAAAGTTCTCTCTGAAGGCCCTCAGGTCAAATAGCAGCTGGAGACTTTCCCCTCCTGCAGGGAGAGCCTGGGGCCGCGGGGTGCCCCTCTGCGCCCCTCAAATGCAAACTTCACTTCGCTCTACTCTATGGGGCAAAGAATCTATTGCCCCCCAAGAGAAAGAGAAAGAAATAAAGAACCTGCCATAGAGGCAGGCTAGGGGAGGGGGAGGGAAGTGGGGCCATTGGTGGTGGGAAATGGGCACTGGTGGAGGGATGGGTGCTGGAACTGTATGACCGAAACCCAAATATGAACATATTATGAACATCTTTGTAATTGTGTATCTCACGGTATCACTGTATCACTGTATCACTGTCTTCCCGTCATCATCGATTTGCTTGAGCGGGCACCAGTAACATATCCATATGTCCTGTCTCATGCAAGTAGAGGCCCAAGGGCACCTGCTTCCTCCAGGAACATAAAGAGCCTCAATCCATTCCATCAGGTCATGGGAATGAGGTCTATAATTGTTACTGGTATCTGGCATATCAAATACAACACGGGTAGCTTGCCAGGCTCTGCCGTGCGGGTAGCATACTCTTGTAGTCATCTCAAAATCCAGCATTTATTGATGAACCATGCGGCCGCTTGCGAGTCGGGCTGTGATAGGCTGGTCTGCTGGGTGGAGTTCTGACGAGGAGGAAGTCCAGATGTGGAAAATGGAGGCCCTCATGGAGTGGGGGGTCGTCTGGCTTGTTGCGAGGCTCTGCTGGGGTGGCAGGCCAGGGCTAGAACCGGCCATCCTCCCGGGCACCTCATGAGCTGCTGGGCACAGGGAGAGCCAGTAGCAGCTCTGCCCCATGTCTGTATCTCACGGTGGTATAATAAAATATTTTAAAAAATGTATTGCCCAGGAGCAGCGGCCTGTGCTCTGGGCTGCAGCGTCCAGGGAGGTGTCTCACACCTGCCCCGCACCTTGCGGATGCCCAGAACACACTTCCCTGGCCGCTGGGCCTCTGCAGGAGGCTGCGGGGACATTTCTCCCACCCCCAAGGCCAAAGTGCTAGACAGGTGGAAATGCGAGACTTGGGAAGGAAGCGCGAGATTTGGGAAGGAAGCGCGAGATTTGGGCCTGGCGCCTGTGCCCCTGGTCCCGTCCCACGGCAGTGCTGGTCTTGTTCTCGCGAGATTATGCCTCACCTGGTGCCTTGTGGCCGTGTTTCAGCAGTTGGCGTGTGGTGTGCTGGAGGTTTGTTCTAAGTACACCCAGTGCTCCACTTGTAGCACGTTTAAAGGTTCTTTTGCTGGAATCTGGAGCGGTTTGGGATTGGCTTGTCCCATTTTAACTGTTTCTGCCATCTTCATACAAGGCAGAAGTTCTCAAACTTCCATGGCTTTGCACCCCCTTCCAGACAGAAGCCACTCATTGCCCCCGTCCCCTGTGCCCTCCCCCTCCCCCGGTCCCCAGCCCCCCTCTCCCCTGTGCCCTCCACAAAGCTCCTTTTTCACGGGAACAACGAGAAAGTGTGCCTCGCTTGCTCCCAGGAAGGACGTCGTTTCTTTCTCATCCGGAACGAGAGAACGTGAGGGTTCTTAAGTTTTATTGGTGCATAAAATGTGATTTCTCTTCCGGAGGCTCTAGCCACCCAGCGAGACAACCCTCGGACACAGATCCTCTAGTACCCAGCACCGGAGAAAGGGCTGAAACACACAGCCGGAGAAACCCAGGGGGGACTTCTTGGAGGAAGTCTCCTTGGTCCTGCACTGAGTGGCGGGAAGAGGGAGTTCTCGCTTGGCCCTGTGGGCATGGCATCCTGGAGGAGGGGCTGGCTCTGAGCAGACGGTGTGCTGCAGAGACAAAGGCCCAGAGCCGGGACGGGACACGGGCCCTGGACTGTGGGGCTGGGGGCTGGCGGGGGCCACGGGGGCTTGGCCGGGAAGGCATCGGGCCGGAGGGTTTGTGACTGCAGAGAGCCTGACCCAGTTTCTGGTGCTGGATGCTTTTCTAAGGGCACCTTTGGGACGGTTTGGGGGCTCTGCAGGCATGATGCTGAGGCCGGACCACCGTGGGGCAGCATGTTGGGGGAGGGGCTGCAGCCTGGACCCCCTTCTCCGATCCCCTTCATCTGATCTGTTATTCACAAAGATCCTTTTTGTAGGTGAGGCCCCGAGGTTTCCGGGGTTCTGCGGCTCCCTTGATCATGCATGGCCGGGCGGGAGGATGAGGATGAGGTGTTGGAAAGCGGCTTCAGCTTCCCAGCCCCACCCCAGCCCGCCGCCTGCCGGTGCAGGGCCCCCGAACCCTCATGGCTGGAGCCTGTTGGTGGAGCCTACGGTGCCCGTAGCACAAACAGAAGACACGGCATTTTTGTGCCAGGTGTGTGCAAATGTGAGCAGGGGCAGGGTGCCGGCTCCCTGCAGGGGCGTATGTCTGCCTGGGTTGAGGACGGCTGGGGAGACGGCCCTTACTTGGAGCCTTAAGGCCCGTGTGCAGGGGGCTTGCTGCCCTGCCCAGCTGGCCCCGGGGCCTCGCCCAGACCATGCGACAGCATGAAATTGGGAACCTGTGGCGGCGTCTCCCACCTGGCAAATGTCACTCACCCCTCCAGCCCCAGGAGGACGAGGAGGTGCAGCCGGTTTTTCAGGACTGGTCAGCTGTGTGGCCAGCCCAGGGCACCTCGTCCCGGCCCCTCTTAGAATATTGCGACATCGGCCCGTCCCTTCCCCGCTTGTTTCCCCTTGGTACAGTCCTGGCAGGATTCCTGTTTCCCAGAGAATTCCTCCTTGAGTATCTTCTGGTCCCGTAGCTCGTCTTGGACTCCCAGGGTGGAAAAAGGGCCAAAGCATCCCAGAAGCCTCGGGGCTCTCCCTGGTTCCCATTGGCCTGGGTGGCACCAGCCCATCCTCCGGCCACGTGGACACCCGCCCCTGTCTCCCCGCCTCTCCTCCGTTTCAGCTGCCCCCGTCTCTGCGGCGCTGGGCAAGGGGGATGCAGTGAGGGAAGACGGGCACAGGGAGAACCATCAGCCAGAAAGGACGGGGTCAGCAGGCGGAACCTTCTGGAAGGAGCATCAGCGCTGGCGCCTGGTCCCTGGTTCTCTGCTGAGTTGGGGTGTTTGGTGCAGACGGGCAGGTGTGGGGCTGCTGTATAGGGAAGGCTTTTGGCAAGTGGGGTTTCCTGTTTCACCATGTTTTAAAAGTAAAACCTCCATTTTAGATGCAGTTTCGAGGATGTCGACTGGCTTCGGGTCATCACTGCT
Source organism: Cryptotis parvus (assembly GCA_021461705.1). Lineage (NCBI taxonomy): Eukaryota > Metazoa > Chordata > Mammalia > Eulipotyphla > Soricidae > Cryptotis > Cryptotis parvus. The sequence goes on from JAJIBD010003656.1 coordinate 21,882, forward strand.
GACCGGCTAAGCCTGTGCCCCGCCACGTCCACGCAGGGTGTAGGGCCAGCCGGGGCTGTACTGGTTGGGGGTCTCAGCATCACATTTACAGATCAGGAAGTGCCTAAGCTTGAAACAGACCAACCCAAATCCCACCGCAAAACTGCAACACTCCGCTGGCAACGGTTCTCCGGTCGGCCGCTTTCCCTTCTCTGCCGGGGTCGGTCTCTGGGCCTGGACAGAGCTCGCTGTTCTCCCGCGAGCCCACCACCAGCAGGAAGGTAAATGGACCTCGACGGAGCCACGGTGTCACGAGGGCCTGCCAACGGGATCTGGCACCCATTGTCCCTGCCCCCGGGCGCGCCAGTGCCCACGTTCCAGCCCGGCCCTGTCACCCTGAGGGCCACGGGTGCTTCGCGCTCCGCCTCGCCTCACAGCTCTCGTAGGGGACATGCAGCCCACTCGGGTGGGGATTGGATGCCGGACATCAGGGGTGGCTAGGCAGGAGGGGGTGACCCGCCCGCCCCCTATTTCTGTATCTCCAGCTCGAGGCTCCAGCAGCAGGGGTGGGTGGGCTGTGTGTGCCGTCTGAGCTGGGGTGGGCTGTGTGTGCCGTCTGAGCCGGGGTGGGCTGTGTGTGCTGTTCTGAGCCGGGTGGGCTGTGTGTGCTGTTCTGAGCCGGGTGGGCTGTGTGTGCTGTTCTAAGCTGGGGTGGGCTGTGTGTGCTGTTCTGAGCCGGGTGGGCTGTGTGTGCTGTTCTGAGCCGGGTGGGCTGTGTGTGCTGTTCTGAGCTGGGCTGTGTGCGCCGTCTGAGCTGGGGTGGGCTGTGTGTGCTGTTCTGAGCCGGGGTGGGCTGTGTGTGCTGTTCTGAGCTGGGGTGGGCTGTGTGCGCCGTCTGAGCCGGGGTGGGCTGTGTGTGCTGTTCTGAGCCGGGGTGGGCTGTGTGTGCTGTTCTGAGCTGGGGTGGGCTGTGTGTGCTGTTCTGAGCCGGGGTGGGCTGTGTGTGCTGTTCTGAGCTGGGGTGGGCTGTGTGTGCTGTTCTGAGCTGGGGTGGGCTGTGTGTGCTGTTCTGAGCAGGGGTGGGCTGTGTGCCGTCTGAGCGGGGTGGGCTGTGTGTGCCGTCTGAGCTGGGGTGGGCTGTGTGCCGCCTGAGCCGGGTGGACTGTGTGTGCATCTGAGCCGGGTGGGCTGTGTGCCGTCTGAGCCGGGGTGGGCTGTGTGTGCTGTTCTGAGCCGGGGTGGGCTGTGTGTGCTGTTCTGAGCCAGGGTGGGCTGTGTGTGCATCTGAGCCGGGGTGGGCTGTGTGTGCATCTGAGCCGGGGTGGGCTGTGTGTGCCGTTCTGAGCGGCATCCTTGCTCGTGAGGCTTTCAAGATAAGCGAGCTGGCAGGAGGTGACTCACAGCGGCTGTTTGAAGCCTCAGAGAGTAAAGGAGGTCGCATCCCTCCCGTTTCGGGCCCGGTGACGCCACCACCGTCGTCATAGCATTGAGTCTCCAGCGTGCAGGAGCTGACAGACAGAATAGTTATGCAGGCCCCACGCTCCATGGTGGGGGTCTGTCTCCTTTAAATAGAACACGGTGGGCCTTGTTCAGACAAGGACCGGTGGCCCTGCGGTCACAGATGGGTGTTAGCCGGCTGCGGGGGCTCACAGAACCCCCTCGCTGTGGGCCCACTGTGTGAGTGAGGGCAGCGTCCTGGGGAGGTGCTGAGGCTCCATGCAGAGATTGGCCCCCTCTGGCCCCACCTTTCCCAGCTGCCCTGGAGGCAGTAGCTGTCAGCATGGAAGGGCCTGAGGGCCAGGGGCAGCGGCTTGGCAAGGAGGGGGCCACCCAGTCTCCAGGCCGAAGGATGCGAAGGGCCGGGCCGAGTTGCAGAGGGGGAATTAGGGTCTCCTGCAAAGGGGCTGGATTCTGGTTCTGGAACGGCTTCGGGTTCTGGATTCTGGAGTCAGAGACAGATGTGAAAAGTTTGCGGTGGGTGTAGCTGGGAGGGGGCGTGGCAGAGACCGCCACCAGGGCCGGTGGGGGATGTGGGTGTGGCCGGGGCTGGTGCTTATGTCACAGCACAGGGAAAGACGGAAGGAGTTGCTGGACAGAGACTTGGGGGCCGGGGGCTCCCCCCAGTACTCACAGGTTCTCTGCACCAAGCAGCATGCGCTCAGGGGCCTGGCTGGAGGCTGGGCCCAGGGGTGGGGCGGCACAGGAGTCCAGATCTGGACACGTCCACCAGGTGCCTGGCCCTGCTGACCCTGGTGGCCAGCGTCCAGACCGCCCTCCCCGGCACTGCCCCTTGGGGGAAGGGCCTCAGGAGAGGAACTGGTTTCTCCATAAAGTGTCTTGGCTTGGAGACAAAAGGAAAAGACGGTTTATTGCACACTTCCTGCCGAGAGCAGCTACTGTCAGCTGGGGAGGGGCAGGGGAGGGAGGGGCCTCCGAGCTTGAACTGCAGCTAAGGCACACAGCCAAAGGGAGGGGACGTGTTTTTTCTTTTGGGGTCCTTACTTGGGGCGCTCGTGCCACCCCGCTGCCTGAGACTCCACTGTCCACCTCTTGAGGTGTTCTCTCTCCACCCCAGCAGTTTAGGGGGCAAATGGGGGGCAGCCCCGTCCCAGTGTCCCCATGTGGGCGGCCGCAGTGGCTTTATTTGATCGGGGATTTTGCTCTCATGCACCGACCAGATGCTCCTGTCTGTGGTCAGTGGCGAGCAGGAAGCCTGAGGTGACTGTCACTTGCGGACACCGCCCTCCCCCGCACTTGGCACGCCTTGGCTAAGGGGTGCGGTCACTCTGGCACCCGGCTGGCCCCGCAGCACCCCCGCCTCCTCTTTAGCTCGGAAGAGAGTGGAGGGACACGGTCCACCTGGGCACCTCCCTCCCCACAGTTCCTCCTTACCGGATGAAATCCGGGGTGCAGAGACCAGCCTGCAAATAGAAACGCGCAGTGCCCGTGACGTCACTCGGCAGGACGCCGCTTATTGGTCAGGCGGCCGGGGCGGGGCCGGGGCGGGGGCCGGGGGCGGGGCCGGGGCGGGGCGTTCCTGGAGCCTTTGGGCGGTTGCAGTTGGAGGGCTCTGGAGGAGACCCTCTCTCCTCCTCTCTGGGGTTTGAAATTATGCGCAATCAACTCCACGCCCCCGCCTGCCCCCTGCTGCTCTCCTGGCCACGGGCTTCTCTCTACCGCAGATGGACAGGGAAGCCCCAGGCCTGGCCTTTGCCTCCCCTGGACACAGGGACCAGTTGCAGCCAGGGAGGGCCCTGTCCGCTGCCTCTTAGAAATCTGGGCTCGGTGTCCGTGGCAGCAGGCCTTCGTAGAGCCCTGCCCCAGTGGGTGATAGGATGCAGGGCGCCTTTATTTTCAGTTAAGTGCTCTCACTTCCGGCCCACAGTAGCTGCTGACCCGGCTTCTGGGGCCCGTATTTCTGCTCGGGAGCCCGCAGCCTCCAGTTAGCCTGGAAGAAACCACACTTGGTCCCCTGCAAGTCTGAGCATAGGAGGGTGCCTGGGGAGTGCGGAAGGGCCTGGCTGTCTCCAGGGGGTCTGTGGCCTCTGGGCCTGGCTGTCTCCATGGGGGGGCATGCTGGGCCCCTCTGGGTCTCCCAGTCGCCTACAGAAGCGGGCCTTGGCAGTACCCGACTTCCCTCAGAGGTTATGCCTAGACAAAACATGTGAGCCTCAGGTAGCACAGCAAGTAGGCACTTAGTGGCACCCCGTCTGGTCCCCCGAGGCCCCCCAGGAGTGATCCCTGAGCACAGCGCCAGGAAGAAGCCCAGAGTACTGCCGGTGTGGCTTCAACACCTAAATAATAGATTAAAAAGTAAAAGGCAAAGCAAAGTTTTATTCCAATGATCAGTAGCCAGCTAGAGCCGCCCGTGAGCAGAGATGGTGCCTGTCCCAGCGGGATCCATCTCTGGTAGGAAAGAGCTGGCCTCGGTCAGTCTACAGCAACGGCAGCCTTGGACTGGTGAAATCCTTCCTAGAGAGCAGTGCAGGGGCCGGGGCATGGGGGGGGCGGCTACCCAGCTGTCCAGGCTGCCCTGCTCTTTCTGAAAGGCCTTTTGAACCTTGTTCTGGTGGTAAACAACCATTAAGATGATTAGCTGGGGTTTGAGATTAGCAGACTAAACAAACCCAGGGACTAGCTGGATGGTCTCTGTGTCTCTGTCTCTCCCTCTTTGTCTCTCTGTCTCTGTCTCTCCCTCTCTCTGTCTCTCTCCCCTTCCCTCTCTCTGTCTCTGTCTCTCCCTCTCTGTCTCTCTGTCTCTGTCTCTCCCTCTCTCTGTCTCTCTCCCCTTCCCTCTCTCTCTGTCTCTGTCTCTCTCCCACTCCCTCCCTCTCTTCTCTATCTGTCTCTCCCTTGCCCTCTCCCTCTCTCTCTCCCCCCCTCTCTCCTCCTGTGTGTCTTTCTCTCCCTCATCTCTCTCCCTCCCCCTTTTCTCCTCTTGCTTGCAATGTGCCTTTCTGCACAATCAGAGAAGATTCTGGGGTCTTGCATTCCTTCCAAGGACTGTGATGGGCTCCTGACCATTCTGTTCCCTCAGCTCTGCAGCCCCTCCCCTCTATTGAAAGGGCACCCCACCCCTTTCACCTGGCTTCTGTGGCTCTGTCTGAGCCCAGGCTTGGGCTAGCCAGAGGCTGGCCATCTGCACAGCCCAGCAGAGTGATTGGACGGAGGGCCTGGCCCTTGCCTGGTCGTAGAAAAACTCTGTTCGGGTCACTTCAAGAGCTTGGAGGTGTTTGGGGTTTTTGTTTCTGCTGATGCCCGCCTCTCTTTCAGAAAGGACTTTCTGCCCCCAGTGTGGAAGGCGGCAGGATCGAGTCACAGCTCAGACGCTCCAAGCCGGCAGAGACATTGTTCCTATAATTAACGCTTTTCCCATGTGCTCGTAGTCCTGTGGTCAGCGGAGACTGTCTAGGTTTGAATTCTGACTCTGCCGCCCTGTGACCTCAGGAACGTGTTTGAGCCTCCTCAGAGGAGCGGCTGTCTCCTGTCAGCAGCTCAGAGCGGTGTCTGGGACACACACAGTAAGTGCTAATTAAATGTGAGTTGCTGTGCATTCTGCCCCATGTTGTTATTCACTGTCTGTACGGCCTGTCTGTAGTGTGAACCACGAGAGACAGTCAGACTCACGTCCCCATGCAGGTCGCTGGGGGCTCAGGGAACCCCTACCCCAGCCCTTTTTCACTTGCGTTTACCTCATTGTTGGAGCCGCCCTGGGAAATGAGAGCCACAGAGGATTCTGTTTGGTTTGCATTGTCTTGTTCGGGGCCACACCCGGCTTGGTCCTGGGGTGGGTGGGTCTCACCTGGCGAAGCTTAGGGAGCAGGCAAGGAATCCGGCCTCGCATTGCAGCAATTGGAGCCGCTTTCTCAGCCTGAAAATTCTGTGAAACTTCTAAGAGAGAGAGAAAACACCCAAAGCAAGAACACCCTCAAAACAAAAATATTTATTTGGGTACAAACTTTTAAGTCAGTGTCGGCACAAAACAGCAAGAGCAGAGCATATGTGTTCTGTTTTGCTGTTGGCCCACGCCCGGCTGTGCTCAGGGTTTCCTCCTGGCTCTGTGCGCAGGGATCACTCCTGGCGGGGCAAGGAGGACTGTATTCGTGCCCGGGATCGAACCTGGGGTAGCCACATGCAAAGCAAGTGCCTTCCCCGCTGTGCTCTGTCTCCAGCCCAGTCACATGTTCCCAGCAGGACATTCTTATTAATGATACTGAAGCAGGTAATGGATTTCTTGGCGGGGGTCGGGGCCCTGTCCTGTTATTATGTCATCAAAGACCCCATTAGATCTGGAGATGTATGTATTTTCCATTTCTCGAATGACTTAATTCACTTGGAGCAGCGCTCATTCGTGCTTTGGGGTGCACTGGCCTGTGAATTGGGGCGAGAGCTCCGAGGCCTGTAACCAGCACATCACGGTCTCCATGCAGAACGGTAGCTGGGACTCCACCCCCAAGGAAATTTCCTCCTGCCATCTCTTTGTCCCCCACCCACCCCCTGCTTTTTAATCCCTAGCAGCCGTCCCTGGGTCCGGCCTGCTCCAGAGCGGTATGTGAAGGTAATCATAGGGAAACCGCCTCTCTGAGACTGATTCTTCACTTAGCATAATCACAAGGCATTGGTGAGCCGTTCCTGCCGCTGTGTGTATCAGTCAGGAGCTTATTTTTAACTCATGCCTGATTGATTCCTCGAGGTGGCTGGAATGGACCCATCAGAGCCCAAATACGCTCATTTCTCAGGTGAAGAAGCAGAGACGCTCCCGCCCCGCGCCCCAGCAGGCAAGGGAGACTCAGGCAGCTGATGAAGGAGGGAGAGGGAACTTGGCTGCCCCTCTTCTGGGGCCCGCACCAAGGAGCGTGTGGGGGACTGCAGGGGACGCCGCCCGGCCTGTGCCCTCCCAGTCTGATCAAGTCAGCAGAGCTGGGCTTTGGTGATGGCTCCGGGGAGGGGGCGGTGGCGTGGGTGTGTCCAGAGAGACCGTGGGTGAATCTGCGGGAAACAGCTCCCGGGGACATCCGTGTCAGGGGCCTGTCCTGGGTGGGGCTTCCTTCAGCATTTGCGTCTCCGCTGCGCGCTGCCTTCAGTCTCCTTACGGGAGTGTGCTCACGCCGTATCTCACTTCTCAGTGGACGTTTGGTTACATTCGATTTCTAGGTGCCTTGTTCCGAGTGTCACCCTGGGGTGCAGCAAAACCCCTTCTGCTCGCATTGTCTGGGTACAGACCAGGGATTGTCTCCGGGGGGGGCACCCTGGACGTGCTGGACACCTGCAGGGCTGCCCCTGGCGACGTTGAGGACCGTGTACTGTGCTGCCGGGATCAAACCTGGGCCCTAACCACCATGCTGTCTCCCAGCCCCGTGCCTGTCTCTCTGGGGTACCTCTGACATGCCCTCGACAGGCCTCTCTGTTCCTCTCTGTTCCTCTCTGTTCCTGGTGGCAGGACCCATGGGAGAAGGTGCCCGCAAGCTGGCAGCAGGACAGACCCAGGATACCCCCCCAGACGTGGTCCAACCTGTTCTGGTGTTTCGTTGCTTGTTCCTTCAGCTGAGCGGACACGTCACTAGTACCTCTGGAGGCTCAGGGCTGAGCTAGGGCAGTGACCAGGAGCTTGAAAGGATGCCGCAGCGGGAGGGGCTGGACTTCGTGAGGACCCGGCCAAGGGGACCCCTGTAGGATGAAGGACAACAGTTTCTGCCCGCCCGGCCGTGCACTGCGCTCTCAGGCCTCCTGCTGATCAAAGCCCGGTTGGCCGAGAATCGCCATTGGCTCCCAGACCTCCTGAGCAAGCCCCGCCAACCCCCAGACAAAAAAAGAGTTTTTTTTTTTTTTTTTTTTTTTTTGGGTCCATATCCCTGGGACACTTTCCTGGCAGGAAGCCTCGCGGCCTAGCTTCAAGACTATTTCTGTCTCAGGTTACTGCAGGACTCTAATTGTAGGGGAAAACAAAACCACGCTCTGTAGCATTCCAAGTGTCCGGAGCTCTCGGCCAGAGAGATAGCACAAAGGTTAAGGCACTTGCCTCGCACACGGCAAATCCGGCCAGTCCCCAGCCCCCGGCATGGTCTCCCCGTTCCTCCAGGAGTGAGCCCTGAGCACCACAGGGTGTGGCCCTAAAAAAAACCTTAGACCTTCGTTTTTACCCCATCTCGGTTCTTGATAAAGCTGTGAACACAGGCCGCATTTTAGAGGCCATGAAAGGATTCTCTGTCTTGGAGAATGAGCCTGTTTGTGGAGTCCAAAAATAGTTGCGAAAACTTCCTCTTTTGGGTGTGTGTGTGAGTGTGTGAGTGTGTGAGTGCGTGTGTGTGAGTGTGTGTGAGTGCATGTGTGTGTGAGTGTGTGTGTGTGAGTGAGTGTGTGTGTGTGAGTGCGTGTGTGTGTGTGTGAGTGAGTGTGAGTGTGTGAGTGTGTGTGTGTGAGTGTGTGTGAGTGTGTGTGGTGAGTGTGTGTGAGTGTGTGTATGTGTGTGTGTGTGTGTGTGTGAGTGTGTGTGTGTGTGTGTGTGTGAGTGTGTGTGTATATATGTGTGTGAGTGTGTGTGTGTGTGTGTGTGTGTGTGTGTGTATCTTTTCTTCGTTTGGGGTCAGGATGTAATTGAAGGCCAGTAACTTGGGGGCAGACTGGATAGTCTGGTCTGGGAAGTGGCCGTATGAGGAGCGAGGTTTGCCGTGGTAGCACCCGCCGCCTTCCCGCTAGAGGCTACGCCCGTCCACTCTGCTGACGATTCTGTTAACGAGCAGATGCGTCACCAGTTGTCCAGATTGCCACCAGGGAGGCGAGGCTTCGTGTCGTGCCTGCCTAGCTGGAGGCGTCTGTGTGGGAGGTCAGATGGGGGCTGAAACCCAAATGCTTCATCCTGGCGCTGCACGAGCCCCCAGACACGCCACCAGGCACGCACCACTGGGCCCAGACACTGGACCGTCCCCGATTGAGTCAGTACCCCCTCTTGGGGAGGACCCCCCCACACCCCCCAAACAAAGAGCTGTTCATGCCATTGTCCATCAGAGCGGTCCTCGGCCCTTGGCGCTTCCGGTCATCTCTGTTCTCAGGGATCATAGAATCATTCATTCATTCCCGACTCAGCCAAGGCACCTTGCCCAGACTGTCAATCTTCTAGGAAGTTCCAGGCTTAGGGAGCTGGGCGTGGCCACCTCTGCTGACCCAGGTCCGTGACAGCCTCAGGCCGCAGTGAGAGGTTGTGTCTTTTCTTATGGGGGACGAGGGAGGGGGGCCAACCCCACTCCCCTGTGTCCGCATTCATGTGGGGAGGCGGCAGGCCACCTGCTGGGATTCACAGGTGGGGGCACACAAGGGGGTCCGAGGACAGAGCAGGGCCCCAACCTGCAGTGGACGCTTCGGCGTTCGGCTGGAGAGAACAGGCAGAATCATCCAGTGGGCAGGGCTGAAGCTGCCGTGGCCTCCTGCAGGCAGGCCTCCTCAGAGCCGTCTGGGGGTCCAGGGCCTCCTCAGAGCCGTCTGGGGGGTCCAGGGCCTCCTCAGGAGCCGTCTGGGGGGTCCAGGGCCTCCTCAGAGCCGTCTGGGGGTCCAGGGCCTCCTCAGAGCCGTCTGGGGGGTCCAGGGCCTCCCTCAGAGCCGTCTGGGGGTCCAGGGCCTCCTCAGAGCCGTCTGGGGGGTCCAGGGCCTCCTCAGAGCCGTCTGGGGGTCCAGGGCCTCCCTCAGAGCCGTCTTGGGGTCCAGGGCCTCCTCAGAGCCGCTCTGGGGGATCCAGGGCCTCGCTCAGAGCCGTCTGGGGGGGTCCAGGGCCTCCTCAGAGCCGTCTGGGGGGTCCAGGGCCTCCTCAGAGCCGTCCTGGGGGTCCAGGGCCTCGCTCAGAGCCGCCTCTGGGGGTCCAGGGCCTCGCTCAGAGCCGTCTGGGGGTCCAGGGCCTCCTCAGAGCCGTCTGGGGGGTCCAGGGCCTCCTCAGAGCCGTCTGGGGGTCCAGGGCCTCGCTCAGAGCCGTCTGGGGGTCCAGGGCCTCGCTCAGAGCCGTCTGGGGGTCCAGGGCCTCGCTCAGGAGCCGTCTGGGGGGTCCAGGGCCTCCTCAGAGCCGTCTGGGGGGTCCAGGGCCTCGCTCAGAGCCGTCTGGGGGGTCCAGGGCCTCGCTCAGGAGCCGTCTGGGGGTCCAGGGCCTCGCTCAGGAGCTGTCTGGGGGGGTCCAGGGCCCCGCTCAGAGCCGTCTGGGGATCCAGGGCCTCCCTCAGGAGCCATCTGGGGGTCCAGGGCCTCCCTCAGGAGCCGTCTGGGGGTCCAGGGCCTCGCTCAGAGCCATCTGGGGGTCCAGGGCCTTGCTCAGAGCCATCTGGGGGTCCAGGGCCTCGCTCAGAGCCGTCTGGGGGGTCCAGGGCCCCGCTCAGGAGCCATCGGGGGTCCAGGGCCTCGCTCAGAGCCGTCTGGGGGTCCAGGGCCTCGCTCAGGAGCCATCTGGGGGTCCAGGGCCTCGCTCAGAGCCGTCTGGGGGGGTCCAGGGCCTCGCTCAGGAGCCATCTGGGGGTCCAGGGCCTCGCTCAGAGCCATCTGGGGGTCCAGGGCCTCGCTCAGGAGCCATCTGGGGTCCAGGGCCTCGCTCAGGAGCCGTCTGGGGGGTCCAGGGCCCGCTCAGAGCCATCTGGGGGTCCAGGGCCTCGCTCAGAGCCGTCTGGGTGGTCCAGGGCCTCGCTCAGAGCCATCTGGGGGTCCAGGGCCTCACTCAGGAGCCGTCTGGGGGGTCCAGGACCTCGCTCAGAGCCATCTGAGGGGTCCAGGGCCTCACTCAGGAGCCGTCTGGGGGTCCAGGGCCTCACTCAGGAGCCATCTGGGGGTCCAGGGCCTCCCCTCAGGAGCCATCTGGGGAGTCCAGGGCCTCACTCAGGAGCTGTCCGGGGTGTCTAGGGCCTCGCTCAGGAGCTGTCCGGGGTGTCTAGGGCCTCGCTCAGGAGCTGTCCGGGGTGTCTAGGGCCTCGCTCAGGAATGGTCTGGGGGGTGTCCATGCCGGCCGGAGCTGTTTCTTTCTCTCTCCTGCCCCTGCTCAGACCCCTGGCGGGTGAAGGACTCTGAGGTGGTCTGTCTGGGGGATGCATGTGAGTGATGTGTGGACGTGGGTGCGGCCTCCCAAGCCCTGGACACAGGTTGGTTTGGACACTGGTCTGCAGACTCCTGACCTACCCTCCCTTAAGAAAAAGGAAACCGGGTCAGAGCGATAGCCCAGCGGTAGGGCGTTTGCCTTGCACGCAGCCGGCCTGTGCCGGCCCGGGTTCAATCCCCGGCATCCCATATGGTCCCCGAGCACCAGCAGGAGTGATTCCTGAGTGCAGAGCCAGGAGTAACCCCTGAGCGTGCGGGTGTGACCCAAAAAAAAAAAAAAAAAAGAAAAGAAAAGGAAACCTCTCCGCAGCCCCCAGAAGTCTGCTTTCTTTAAGGGAGAGTCGGGTGCCCCGCCTCCGGAGTTTCCTTCTGCCCCCTCCCCTGCCCTAGATCCTTCCAGCACCTTCCAGGGCTCACCCCGCTGGCCTGATGGAGATGTGGCTTTGCTGGAAGTGGGCAGAGCTTTGCTGCTTAAAAGAATGTTCCAGAACGTTTGCCTCACTTGGCTGGCGGGGGCCCTCTGCGGTGCTGAGCCCGGTCAGCAAGGCGAGTGCTGTCCTGCAGTGCGGTCACCTCCTGCTTGTCGTGGGTAAAGAGGCTCCTCTCTCGTGGCCCGTGAAGGCCGTGGCGGAAGACCCACGTCCCTGCTGTGTCTGCACCGCCGCCTCTATTCCTGCTTCCAGAAAGGGTGTGTGCGTGTGTGTGTACGTGTGCGTGTGTGTATGTGCGTGCGTGTGTGTGTGTGTGTGCACATGCGCGCGTGTGTCTCCCTCCTGGCCATGGCAGGACTGTGTTGTGACTCCCACAGCGTAGCCAGCTCCGGAGCTGCAGCACGTTGGGCCGGTAGAACTGGAAAGACCGGCCGTGGCCGAGCCTGTGGCCGGTTGGTGGGCAGCCGCCCGCCCGCCCGCCCGCTTTAGGAGCCTGGACAGCGCCTGCTCGCACGGAGCCTTTTCTTCCTTCTCTTTTTGGGGGTTAGGTCACACCCAGGGGTGCTCAGGTCTGACTCCTGACTCAGGGATCGTTCCCGGTGGGCCCAGGGCATCACATGTGTCCTGGGTTCGAGCCCTGGGCAGTACCACAGCACCTCTGGGGACCCCGGTCCTGTCCCTGACTCCCTTTGTAGTGCTCACCTGGGACTCTTGACAAGCCCCCAGTGTGGTTTCTTTGGAGCCCCCTCCCTGCCTGTTGGTGCTCTGGGGAGAGCCAAGAGGGACGCTGGGGCAGCCCCTGGGGTTCTCCGAATGAGTCACCCCAGGTCCCCCACTGTCCCCTACTGCCAAGGAGTCCAGAGGGGCCGCTTCCCCACCCCGAGGGAGGAGCTAAGGCTCCCGGCCAGTTGGACATTGTGTCCTGGCCGGCCTCCCGCCTCTGTGACAGGCAACAAAGGAAGAGCAATGAGCTCCCTGACCATATGGAGCCCCACGCGCCCCGAACCACTTGCTTAGCTCCTGGGGCCGCCCCATGTGCCGCAGTAAACATTCCTCCCTTGAACCCTTTGGACTGGGAAGGAGGCCCGGAGGGCGGCCAGCAGCAGGCCAGCAGGAGGCCAGCAAGAGGCCTTTCTCCTCTCAGAGGCTGCTGGCTGCCGTGTGAGCCGGTGGGGCTGTTGTTTTAGGAGGACCCCTGGGCCCCCGCCCCGTTCTCGCCCCTGGTGATGGTGCTATGGATCCTATTATATGTTTACTGCCCCTTGACATTTCTTAAAAGGACTCTTCAAAGCAGAAATTCCTATTCTGAAGACAGGTTTCTGGGCTGTAAAGCTGACAAGGTTTAAGCTTGGGAGAGTAAACCTTGGAGAGGAAAAGAAAGCAAGATAAATGAGCCCGTGCCCGCCCCGGAGGGCGGAGAGCCGGGGCAGACCTGAACCGTCTGAGACCCCCAGTTGGGAGCAGTTGGGTGATGTCTCAGGCGTTTATTCCGCCCCTTCCCTGGCTTCCTCCCGCTCTCCGCCGGCCCTTCCCGCAACGGCTCCTCCGCCCATTCTTGCTCGCACCCTGGCATCTGCGTCCCAGACTGGAAGGTCACTCGCCAGCTCCTCGGACCCCGACGGCCACTGAGGCAGTTGATTTCCGCCAGCACAGGGCAGCAGGTCAGGAAGGAGGCCAAGGGGGACGCTGGGGAACGTTCAATGATGGCTTGAATTTTGCCAGGGGACCTCAGGAATGTGGGGCTCAGCGGCGTTTTGATTTTTTCCCTGTTCAGACGCACCCACGTCTCCCAGAATGGGCTCCGGTGGGGTCTGTCCCTGCGGTGCGCCCAGAGGGGCAGCGTGATATGGGTAACTGCCCAGGCCTGGGTGTAGCTCAGAGGGCTGGGGTGCATGAAGCCGCCGGGTCCGTCCCGCCCCACAAGCACCCCCAGCACCACCATAGGTGCTCGGAGACACAGCCCCCATGTCACGGAGTGGCCGCCCCAGGTGACACTTTGACCACAGTTCACAGAGCCGAGGGCACAGCTGCCTGTCACCCTCGGTCTTCTTGGCCGACGTGCACAAACACAACCTACCTCGCAGCTCCTCAGTTCTGGTCTGATGGTGTATGCACTTTAGCCTGGGCTAATAACTGAGCCAGTTCGTTCCCTGCTGCAGAAGATGGTTCCATTCAGACTCCTTTTTACGAGCAGAGCCCTAACAAGATGATGGGGAGCAGGTGGGCTGGCGCAGGGGGAGGGGGAAGCCGGGGCTGGTTTGGGGGATCCGTGCTGGAAGTGGGGCCCAGCTGGTCACTCTGTCCTGTCCAGTGCTCTGGCCCACCGTGTTTACACTCTTTTTTTTTTTCTCTTCTTTGTCCTTTTTTTTGGTAACTGGCAATGCTCAGGGTTACTCCTGGCTCTGCACTCAGGAATCACCTGGTGGTGCTCGGGGGGACCATATGGGATGCCAGGGATCGAACCCGGTCGCAGACGCTTGACATACACTTACTGGGCAACTCTCTTTATTTATTTTTTTTTAATTGAATCACTGTGAGATACACAGAAAGTTGTCCATGACTGGGTTTCGGTCAGTGTTCCCACACCCGTCCCTTCACCAGTGCCTATTTCCCACCACCAGTGTCCCCAGTTTCCCTCCCGCCCCACCCTCCAGCCTCAGTGAGCTCCTGTTGGAATCCTCAGAGCCCTCGAGGCTCATTCCCAGGGCGTTGATAGTGAGAGGCCGTGGCCAGTTTGCGGGCAGGGGCAGGTGGGGCGGGTGGCAGGCTCTGAGAAATGGTCTCCTGACGCGTGGCTGGAGCTGGTCAGCGATGCCTCCGCGTGAAGGGCAAACGCCAATGTCCAGCTGCTTGGCGTCTCTGCCAGCTTTGCCGTTGCCACCCTGATGAGTCCTGGCTTTGCTTTCATTTTGGGGCCACACTTGGTGATGCTTGGGAGATGCTCCGGCTCTGTCTGGGGTCACTGCTGGAGGTGCCCAAGAGAAGCTTGGGGGTCCAGGGCCCAAACCTGGGCATCCCACACGCAAAGCAGAGCAGGCAGCAGGCTCTTGGGCTCTCCCGGCCCTGTGAGTCGGAGCTTCCTGGGGCTGGCTCCTGGCGGTTGTGCCCCTCTGGACACAGTCCCCGGGGCTTCCTGTCCCCTTTCCTGCAACTGCCAGGAGCCCCCCACCCCCCCTCATCAGCACCTACTGGGAGCCTCTGTCCTCAGGAGGAGGCTTGTTTTCTCCGTAAACACTTTGGAAATCAATCCAAACACCTGCCTTAGGTTTTGTAAACAAGCATTTGGGAGTGAATCGCTCCTTTCCTGCTTCCCTACGTTTTGCAGGTCTGTCGTAGGTGTTCACCGTTAGGAAGGCAGGTCTCCTTTGGTCCTGCAAGCAGGGTGGGTAGGTGGGTGGGGCGAGCAGGGCCAGCAGGGGCCCAGGTAGGCTGCCTGGACAGAGGCCCTGGGGCCAGAGCTGGTGGTGTCCCCTGACTTCCCCTCTGGGCTTCTCCTGTGTGCCAGACCCGCCTGGCGCTCTGTGTTGGAGGGCACCAAGGAGAATCTGGATTCTTCTTCCGTTTCCGCTCGTCCCTGTTCGCACAGCCAAGGCCCTGGCTAGAGAAGTTGCCTCTAGCCCTCTTGGGACACAGGCCTGAGCTCTGGACCCTCCCGTGGCCTGGTTTTCTGGGCGGTCAGGTCACAACCCCGTATCTGAGCCCCTGAGAACACCCACTGGACGCTTTCTCTGCTCCGAGCCCCCGAGAGGACTCCCCACACCCTCCTCTGGCTCCTTCACCCTTTGACCCTCAGATGGTCTGAATTGGCGCCTTCCCTGCCCTCAGCTTGGCACCAAGGGCCCCGTCACCGGTGGCCCAGGATCACTTCCTGCCTCTGGCCTCACCCACTTCCTTCTCCTCCTGCCTCCTCCGTGCTGTCCTGGCTCCTGGGAATCCATTTTCCTTCCCGTGGTTGTGCTTCTCAAGGCCCAGATGTCCAGGCACTGCTCCGAAGTGCGGGGTCCCCTGAGGTCGACGTTGAGAGGGTTAGGGGTTAGGGTTAATGTGCCCCAGGTCTTCCCAGCACCACTGCCCTCACACTGCTTGTCTGGGCTCCGTGTGGGAGCAGAGACGTACAGCCGGCACCCCTCTTCCTCTGGGGCTCCCCATATTTCTGTCGGGAGCAGCAGAGCCCAGAGGAAGCATCTGGAGCCTTACTGGGCTGATCCGCCTTGCCTGTCTCCTTCTCCTTGTTTTGTGGGTGCCACGAGCAGGCTTGCTCCCTCTCTGTGCTCAGGGCTCACTCTGGCTGGGATCAGACCTGGGCCAGCCCCTGCTCCCTGCGCGGACCCAGCCTGCTCTGTGGTTTTGGGGACCCCAGATCCTGAGTCAACCTCAATATATCTCACCTCTTTCCTTTGTGGGTCTCTTGGAGGCAATGTGGGAGCTGCCAGCCGCAGGCAGTGGAAGGACCGTGAATGGGGACCATTGTCCCTGCCCAGACACACACTTGCTGCTAGAGGCTCAGCCCCACACCTCCAAATCACTGACTGGGGAGCCCCAGCCTTTGTTTCCCTATCTCCCTGTGGGTCTGCCACTGCCCCTCACCCCTAGTAGGTGCTCAGTGACGGTGGGGAGAAAGCTCTAGAAGGATCTAGAAAGATCTAGAAAGATCTAGAAGGCTGAGGAGCTGAGCCTTGCCTCCAAAGTCCCTTTGCTGGGTGGGGTTGGGGTCTGGGACCTCAGCTCTCAGGGCTCCTGGTGCCCCAGGCAGGCTTCTGGGGCTTGTAGCCCTCTGCCCTCCACCAACTCACACATGTACGCATGTCCCGGGAGCACACACATACGTGCACAGAGGCTGTATTGCGTGGGAGAAATCGCCACTGGAAACGCCATCGTTGGTGTCTCACAATCAGCCTCTTCCCCCACCCGTTGCTTTTCACGCCTGCTGCTGCCCCGCTCGTCCTCCACTGGCCAAGGCCCACTGTCCCCAGGGGAAGCTGCTGGTAGCCGCTGTGGCCTCTCGCTGCCTTGTCTCTCCGATGCCGCCCAGGGAACAGGCGGAGCTGGTGTGTCAGTGTCGCGGTGGCTTCTGTGGCTGGCCTGCCCTCTGCGGGGCCTCTTGGCTCAGACCCCTGCGCCCTGCTGTGAGAGTGGCCCCTCCCAGCCTGCCGACACTGGGGGTTGTGAGCTAGAGCTTCTGAACTAATGACCCCTGACCATCTGTCCGGCCAGCAGCAGCGGGCAGACGCGCTTGATTCCCAAGCCCCTGTCTGGGGAGATTTCAGCGTCGCGGAGGTTTTCTGTGCTTGAGTCTAGGAGGGGCTTCTGGCTCCTTGTGGGTGTACGTTTGCGTGTGTCTGGGAGGCGAGCGATTTTCTGACACCACAGGCAGGCACGTGTGTCTTCTCTGCCCTTCGGGGTTCCTGAGGGTGATGGGTGCATTTGTTGGTCCCTCTTTGGAGCAGGGAAAGCCGGCAGACCCTGGGAGGGGATGGCATGAGGGGGACAGGTGTCTCACCTCATGTCAGAGCTATAAGTTGATGTTTGCTCTGCTGGTTCTGGGGAGCCCCAGGAACGTCTGGAGAAGCTGCACACAGGAGAGAGGGAGAGAGAGGAGAGAGAGAGGAAAGAGAGAAGAAAGAGAGAGGGAGAGAGGAGAAAGAGAGAGAGAGGAAAGAGAGGGAGAGAGTGTTGTATGTGTGAGTATGTGTGTGTATTCTGTCTTCTGCAGCACTTTGCAGACAGTGGTGGGAAACTGTTGGTCTTGTTCTCCTCAACAATTATAAGGCACCAGAACTTGGGAGACAAAGGAGGCGACAGAGGGAGGAGATTAAACTAGTGAGCCTGTCAGCTGCAGCAGAGCTGAACCCAGGGGCAGTTCTGCCTTCCTGTGGGCAGAGCTGGGTGGGTCTTCCCTTTGCTGTGGGCGGAGCTTGGTGGTCCTCCCTTTGATGTAGGCGGAGCTGGGTGGGTCCCTCCCTGTGCTGTGGGCAGAGCTGGGTGGGTCCTCCCTGTGCTGTGGGCAGAGCTTGGAGGACAGGTCAGTGGGTCCCAGGAAGTCGGGCATAGTTGATCAGACACCGCCCTGCAGATCCTAGCCCAGGGGAGTGCCCTGCTGAAGAAGGGTAGAACATTTATTTAGGGTCCAGGCCGATCATCCTCAGGACCTTTTCCTGGCTTACTCCTGGTAGTACTTAGGGGATCCTGGGCGGTGCTGAAAATGCAGTGGGATTTGCGGGTGCGAGGCAAGTACCCAAACCCCTGCGCATCTCTGCAGCCCAAGGGCACTTTCTGGAGGGCCTTGCAGGTGAGAGGGTCTGAGTGTGTGGCCGTCCCGATGGTGAAATGTTTCCGCAGCCCCACCAGCTGTCTGTTGGCGGGTGGTGAAGGAGGCGCTGAGGGTTGGTTAGCCTGACCATGTTTAGCCAGCAGCTGACATTTGTCCAGTGCTGGCTGAGAGGCTCTGAGATGTCCAAACAGCAATAACGACGCAGGAGCGGCGTGCCAAGATCTGGCCTCTTCCTGGCCTTTCATCGGTGTCTCTGCTTTCATTTATTTGTATTTAGTTACTTTGCAGTTTGGGGTTATGCCTGCTCGGGTGGGGCTACTTCCAGCTCTGTCCTCAGAAGGCAGCTATGCTAACCACTACACCACCAATGCGACCATCAGCTCTGTACTCGGGAGGTTACTTCCTGGTGGTATTTGGGAGTCGAACCGGGACCCACTGCATGTAGGGCCCTACGGCTCTGTCTGTTGGGCCTTTCCTATACGGGTATTTATGTTCGGAGTCTAACCCGATCATTGGCAGCAGGAGGTAAATGCCTGGCCATTGTTTTTGTTTAGAAAATGAGACGATTTTAGAGAGAGGATACCATGTGTTTCAATGTCTTGTTTGTAAGGGTCCAATTCCCGTCTCACTAGCAAGTTGATCAAGATCTTGGAGGAGGTCTTGTTGTTGCAAACGTGTGCCTTCACTCTCTTACAAGTTTAACAGTCAGCCCGATTTTTTCTAGGAAGCGCCTCATTAGAGATCCATGTTGAGAGACATCCACAGCGTCCTTTGCACAGTCCCTTGTGAGTGGACTTTGAATCCGTCAGTGGCCTTTGAAAAGTGTTTGCTGCATGCCTTTCAAACCTTTACCACGCACCAGCCACAAAGCAAAGCCGTACGCACAGGCGCAGCTCCCTGTAAGGAACGGTAGAGGAGGCAGCAGAGGCGGAGAAGGCCACCTGTCTGAAGCACAGCGAGCACCCAAACGTGCTGGCACCCTTCCCGGAAGGCGGGGGCCAAATCTCCATGCCTCTGGGCAGGCTCTGACTTCTGGGGCAACGAAGTAGGAGGAAGTGACACCTCGTGGGTCCCAAGAGCAGGCGACGTCCACCTGGTTGGCCTCGCTGGACTCCGGCTCAGGAGAGGCCAGCTCCTGCTGGACGTGCCATTAGCCCTCCCAGCCAAGCTCATCCAGCTGTCGCCAAGCAATGGACCATGATGGACGCCCAGCCCTAGTGGAGCCTAGTGACGACACAGCACCCACTGCCCAGCGAGGACCACCCTGGGGAGCATCAGGAAGCTGTTAGCAATTTCCAGACCTTGACTCATGGAAACAGGACGGCACCAGAGCCTGTGTGTGTGTGTGTGTGTGTGTGTGTGTGTCCGTGTCTGTGTGTGTCCGTGTCCGTGTCTGTGTGTGTCCGTGTTCGTGTCTGTGTGTGTGTGTGTGTCCGTGTCTGTGTGTGTCCGTGTTCGTGTGTGTGTGTGTGTGTGTGTGTGTGTGTGTGTGTGTGTGTGTGTGTGTGTAGCACTGTCACTACCTCAGGAATCAAATCTTCATGCCAGTTTTACATTTTTCACCCTTTGAAGCCAAACATCAGCGGTTTTTCCTCTTAATTCTTTTTTTCTCCGCTGATTTGATTAGAAAGGATCATAGGTTCCACCCTGACTGTTGGGACGCTCACATCATTTAGAGGTGAGATCCGTCCTAAGTGATCCTTTCTGTGTGATGATTTTCATATTCATTAAGAAATTCCCAGTGTCTGCGGCAGTTTTCCTTTCCTCTTCCCCCTCCATTCCGCCTTTCTTTCCTGCTCAACAGAAGCCGATGAAATGAGGTGAAGATTGACATTTCTGTGTTACCTGAAGTGTAAATTTTAAAGGTCTGAAGCCTTAACTACGGGGGAAATTCCATCCTGTGCCCCGTTTATTATCACAAGTCGAATCAGCTGCTAATCGGCAGCTGAGCGTGTTTTTTGCAGAGAAGATACAGCAAACTGCTGTTTGAGAGGTTTAATGCCATCAAGGACAGCCCACCCGTGTGCCATGAACCAGTGACTTTATCCTCTGGGGCATCAGAATCTGATAGCAGGGAGAAAGCCTTCGTGAGTTTCTCTGTCAGGCCCGGTGTATGCCCTGGCTTGGTGGCTGCTCCCAGCAATTACTGAGAACTTGGGGGACGCGTTGACGGTTCACGGCCCTTTTTGGTAACTGGGCTCGTGTCTGTTCCCTGAGCAGAAAATGAAAGGAAAAAAAACCCTTTGAGAAAGAGCATTTCCTTCGCTCCTTTTCTTTTCCCTTCTTTGTTCTCCTTCTCTCCTCCTCTCTCCTTTCTCTGTCCGGGCCCTTTTCCTCTGCTCTCTCCTTCCCCCTCGCCCTTCTCCCAGATTCTCTCTCCTCCCCTCTCCCTTCCGCCCTTCCTCTCTCCTCCCGCTCTCTAAAACCTTATCCTGAACAGCCTCCTCTGAGGTTGTAATAGTGATTTCCTTGATTACTATCCTGAGTCCACTCTCCCTGCTTCCCAACTAGCAAGAATGTTCCAGAACGCATGGATATTGGCACCGCAGCACGCCAGAGGTACCCTTCGGGCTTCCTATGTGAGCTCCATTGCTCGCACAAGTGACTCGGCCTCGCCCATTTCCATAAACGATTGCAAATCTTTCGGATTGAAAATGGCCCGTGTGGTGTGAAACTCCCCACCCCACGCTGCGTCTGAATCACCGGCCCAGAAGATTTGTGGTTTCATCTCTCAGAGCTGCTCTGAGGCGATTAGGTTCAGAGCGCGTGGGGGCTCGGGCTGGATAGTGGCTCGGTGGAGCTCTGTGGGGCCTCCACCCTGCCTGCCCGCAGCTCCCGGGCCTCCTGAGTTGGACCTTGCTCCCCGCCGCTGCTGACTGCTCTGGGGGGTCTCATTTAACGCCAGTCGCTGATGTGTCACTGTTGAGTTTTGACGCCCCCGATTTCCTCGTTCCCAGTGATGGCAGCTTTCTCTCCTGCCTGTGTGGGGCTGTGCCATGAAGTTGGTGCTGGCGGAAACCCTGCTTCCATACATGCCACACGGAGGACAGACTAGCCCAGCCCTGAGCTGCTCGAGCGGTCGCCCTTGATGGGATTTCTGGAATGTTCCCAACAGTGCCTCCCCAGCCCTCACGGGGGCCGGCTGGCAGAGGTGTGCAGTCGCCGCTCGGGGCTCATGCACAGGCGAGGAGCGGAACAGCCCTTGGCTGCACGCTGTGGTGTTGTCAAGCTCCTCTTGTTCTCTAATAGTTTATTTTCCCTGGCAACAGCCCCCGAGAGGTGCCCCTGCCCCCCAACTCTCAGAAAATCAAGGCTGGGAGGGTTACAAGTTTGGGGATTTGATGACCAAGTTGTGACCCAAACTCAGATCCGCTTTTCTTGTGGGAGTCCAACGAGAGCACACTCGCCTGGAAGAGCAAAGGCGGGTGCTGGAATGTTCCCCACATCGAGTGTCTTTATTTCTTTATTTTTCATCCCACCTTCCTGGGCCTGCCTAGGGCATGGGCCTCGTGGATGAGCCCCAGGAAATGGCTTGTAATTAGCCTCTGCCCTCAGCGTCCCCATGGAGGCCTGACCAGTCCAGCTTACGGACAGAGAAGACTCGGTGTCCATACTCCTGTACAGTTAGACTGTTGTTCTTCTTGGGGGCCACTCCCGGCAAAGCTCAGGGGTACTCCTGGCTCTGCACTCAGGAATTACTCCTGGTGGTGCTCAGGGGACCGTATGGGAAGCCGGGAGCGAACCTGGATCTGCCACAATGCAAGACAAACGCCCTCCCGCTATGCTATCGCTCCGGCCCCTCCGACACTTTCTTTGGTCCCTGAAGCAATGCCAGAAAAGATCCCAGACAGCGTCAGGAAGAGCTGCCGATTCTCTCTGGCTGTGCCTGCCCCCTCCCCGCCAGGCCCCCCAGATAATCGCAATAATATGATCATTAACATAACATTAGTTGATGACCCAATAAGGTTTGGGGAATGCAGCGTCAAAATTCAACACTTGTACATACCATACAGAGATCACCACCAGAAATCCAAACTCTGCCTCAAGTCCACCCTGTTGACTCAGGCTGCCCACCGTCCACTCCATTATGCCCCCTTTAATTGTCAGTATCTCAGGCCTTCCTACAGCTGGCTGGCTGCTGTGATTCCTTGAGAGCTTGTGAAATCAGGCGCTGTGTGTCTCCTCTCTCACTCGGCATCGCCCCTTCCACATCCGTCCACATGGGCCCACGTGGTTCGAGTGTCGCTTTGCGAGTGGCTGAGTAGATTTCCCCTGGGGGCACCTCCTTCACTTCTGGATCTGGTCATCTGTGGACACGGCCCTGCCCTGCTTCTGAGTGACGTCCTCTGAGGGGGTGCCGGCGCTAGGTTCCACGGAGATTGACCCCCTTGGAGTGCAGGGGGTGGGCCAGTGGCCCCAGAGAGGGAAGTGTTCGTGCGGTCATGGAGGAGGGAGGCTTGCTGGCCCTCCGAGAGGCTCGGGAGGGGTTTTAATTCTGTTTCTGTGTCTTCTGGCTCTGCACCCAGAGATCACTCGTGGAGGGGCTGGGGGTACCATACGGGGTGCTCTCCAACACCCCATATGAACTCGGGTACAGCAGTACACAGTGGGTAGGGTGCCTTGCTTGGGCCCTACCCCTGTGCTATTTCTCTGGCCCCTCAAGAGGGTTTTTGAGAGCAGGCCCCGCGACACTATGAGTCTAACAGCGGAGAGGTAGGACCGGGCAACCAGCACCTGCCTTGCTTTGGTTCACTCCCGGCCCCATATGGTTCCCCTGAGCACTGCAGCCGGGGGTCTCTCTGGACAGAGCCTGCAGCCCTGGCCAGGCTGCAGAGTGTGGCCCAGCTCTCTCTGCCTCCTGCCCCAGAAGGAAACAAGCCTGGGGGTGTGTGCACTGGCTCATGTCTCGCACCCGCCTTGCTCCTGTGGACTTTGCAGGACCAGGATCCGTGAGGCGGCAGGTCTGGGCCGAGAGTAAAGGCAGGGACAAGGGTCTGCAGGAGTCACGGCTGCGCCCCCGTTGGCAGAGCCAGGAGGGACAGGCTGCCTTTCGTAGGACAAATGCCAGCCCCGTGGGGCGAGCGGAGACACGTAGAAACTATTTTGTGTTCTTGCACCTCAGTCCAAGAAATGTTGGCAGTGGGGGTCAGAAATAAAAATCTTGGAGGAGAGATGGGACTTCCACAGCGGAAAGGGACCCACCTTCCAGGGCGGCGGGGGGCGCCTCCCACTGCTCCGTTCCTGGGTAGATCCCGGCCTCGCCCAGTGTTGCCGGAGCCTTCCCCAGACAAGCTGTCATTGTACCTGCTGTGGGGCCGTGGCCTTTCGTGGTGGGGGTGCCCTCAGGGTTGGAGCTTCACCCCGGGAGGTGGGGGGGAGATCCTGGTCCAGACGGGATCTGAAAAGCGTCTCTGTGATTCAGACATGGAGCCATTTGGGCAAAAGAATGTGTTGCTTTATATGGGACCTCGGGAGTCCGTGGGACGTGAGCCGTGTTTGAAGCCCCTGACAGCTTCTCGCCGCTGCGGAGGCAAACCTGGAAAGGCCTGTGTGCTCCCTGGCACCTACCTCCATTGTTCCGCAGTGCAGGGAAGAGGTTGTTTCTTTGACAAAGAGACATGAGGAGGCCCGTCTCCAGCTGGGGGCCTTCAGGCTTGGGAGCCCAGGACGTAGCCTGGCCAGCCAGAGGTGCCCAAGTCTTGTGCCGTGTTACTGGCTCCATTCCCAGGACCCGGCCAGCCAGAGGGACACAGCCTCCTCCAACCCCTCACAGTGCAGTGCCGGCCACCTTGGGCCACGCTTTCTTTCCCAGGCACCCACAGTTCCCAGAAGTGTGTGCCCCCACGCCTGCCTTCTGGTCCCCTCAGCACAACCAGCGGCCTCTGGTGTGGTGCCGGCTGGAGCCCGGGCTAGGCGGGGGACAGGCGCCCTCCAGGAAGGCCGGAGAGGAGTCGTCTTATTTTCATCTGCTTCTCCGGAGAATATGTCTCTGACTATCAGATTCTGCAGAGAACGCAATCAAAGGAAAAGCTTTAGCCGGGGAGGCAGAGCCCCGCTTAGGTCATTCATTGTGGATTATAATCAAGTTGGGGGAAGGCCCTTTGCCTCCAATCAAGGTTCCCGGGAAGGAGGGGGTGAGTGTTCCCCAGCTCACACTGGGCCCCCTGGTCCCTGCCCCACAAGCCTTCTGACACTTCCCTCCACGGGGACCTGGTGGGGGGGTGTTTGGAGACTCAGGTTTTGGGGACCCCTGCATGGATATCGCTATTTTGCCGTGACCGGATGCCCGACCAGAGCTTAGGCAGACAAAGGAGGCCCCGGAACTTATTTCTTGGATGAACAAGACAAGGGAAGGTCACAGAGGCGGGGAAGAGCACGTTTCCTTCCAGAACCTCCCAGAGATCGCAAGGTTCTGTCCCTCTGATGGGCACAGACATGAGGTGCCTTGGGCCTGCCACGGGGACAGGTGAGGGGGGTCCCTGTGCCACTGGACAAAAATAGCTCTCAGGGTCACTCCGGAACAACCTGCTCAGGCAGGCAGAACCCTCGGGGACGCCTGGATGTGGGGAAGCTTGCCTTGTTCCCCACACTGGCCAGTTTGGGCTTGCCAGGGAGGATGGCCTTGGTCTTTCTGGAAGCTTCTAGAAGCCTCCATCTGTTCCTTCCTCTGTTGGCAACCTTTTGCTTATTGCTGTCCAGTCCTGCTTTATGGGGAAGATCCGGCCCCATTCCCGGTCTCTCTTGCAGAGCCTGGTTTGGCTCCTGTTGGCAAGACCAGGTGATAAAGCAAAGACCGAGGGAAGGTTCTGGGCGCAGCTGAGTCTCGGCAGGTTCCCTGCAGCCAGACTCTTTCCTCGTCAGGAGAAGGAAGAGGAGCCTGCCGGCACCTGCAGCTGCCTAAAGAGGTCGCGGTGACTGTTCAGGGACAGTCCGGCGTCATGCGCAACCGCACAAGCCACACCACTCCTAGCTGAGTCTCTCCCTCACCTGCTCCGCCGCCAAGCCCAAGGCACGACTCCCATGGCTCGGAGAAGTCTAGGGGCTGAGGCTGCACCTCCAGTTCCTAGGAGGCTTCTTCCGCATTGACTCTCTCTCCTGCTTCATTGCTTTGGACAGGTGATTTGGTGGTGGTGGCTGGGAGTTGGGCCAAGCCTGGCTGTGCTCAGAGTTTATTCCTGGCTCTGTGATCAGGGCTCACTCCTGACTCTGTGCTCAGGGATCACTCCTGGCTCTGTGCTCGGGGCTCACTCCTGGCTCTGTGCTCAGGGATTACTCCTGACTCTGTGCTCAGGGATTACTCCTGACTCTGTGCTCGGGGCTCACTCCTGGCTCTGTGCTCAGGGCTCACTCCTGGCTCTGTGCTCAGGGATTACTCCTGGCTCTGTGCTCGGGGCTCTCTCCTGGCTCTGTGCTCGGGGCTCACTCCTGGCTCTGTGCTCGGGGGCTCACTCCTGGCTCTGCGCTCAGGGATCACTCCTGGCTCTGTGCTCGGGGGCTCACTCCTGGCTCTGTGCTCAGGGATTACTCCTGACTCTGTGCTCAGGGATTACTCCTGACTCTGTGCTCGGGGCTCACTCCTGGCTCTGTGCTCGGGGCTCACTCCTGGCTCTATGCTCGGGGCTCACTCCTGGCTCTGTGCTCGGGGATCACTCCTGGCTCTGTGCTCGGGGCTCACTCCTGGCTCTGTGCTCAGGGCTCACTCTTGGCTCTGTGCTCAGGGCTCACTCCTGGCTCTGTGCTCAGGGCTCACTCCTGGCTCTGTGCTCACTCCTGGCTCTGTGCTCGGGGCTCTCTCCTGGCTCTGTGCTCGGGGCTCGCTCCTGGAAGACCATGTAGGATACTGGAGACTTACCCTTGTTTGGCATCTCCTCTTTAGTCCGTAACTGGCCCTGAAACTCCCCTGGAGGGGCTAGAGAGCACAGGCTGCCCCCCCCAGCATTCCCATTATCCTCCCAGGCTGATTCTGAGCATATGTGGGTCCCAGGCTTGCTGCGGTGCTCAGGTTCAGGCTGGGGAGGAGATGCCGAGAAGGTCCCCTGCCACAAACCAGAGTTGAAGACGATGATTGTGGATGGCCAAAGACTCCTTGTCCAGTCTCAGAAAGGTCAAACAGGAAGAATGGACCAGAGAGGGCTTGAGGCGGTCACTTTGCATTCCACTGATCCAGGTTCAGTCCCTGGCATCGCCTGAGGTCCCCCGGTCCTGCCAACTGTGATCCCTGAGCGCAGAGCTAGGAGTGATCCCTGAGCGCAGAGCTAGGAGTGATCCCTGAGCGCAGAGCTAGGAGTGATCCCTGAGCGCAGAGCTAGGAGTGACCCCCTGAGCGCAGAGCTAGGAGTGACCCCTGAGCGCAGAGCTAGGAGTGATCCCTGAGCGCAGAGCTAGGATTAAGCCCTGAGCGCAGAGCTAGGAGTGATCCCTGAGCGCAGAGCTAGGAGTGACCCCCTGGCGCAGAGCTAGGAGTGATCCCTGAGTGCAGAGCTAGGATTAAGCCCTGAGCGCAGAGCTAGGGATTAAGCCCTGCAACTTCGTGTGTGCCTCTACCCCTTCCTCCAAATTCAACATGAAGACAGGGAGTCCTTGGAGACCTGGAGAGCTCTTGAGAGCCGGAAAGGCTGACCACGGGGCTTTGTGGACTGGGCATTGTGGCCAGGGCAGTGTGAGGTGACTGTTCTCACCTGTCAGTAGGATTCCTGACTTGTTGGGGCAAAATCTGCTGGTGTGAGGGCTGAGCTGTCTCTTCTCTGGTTTTTTTTTGTCACTTTCTAGACTAAAATGACTTCACAAACAGCTGTTTCTTCCTGCCATACCAACTGTTTGAACTTCACTTTCCTAAACAGTTGGTTTGTTTCAGTAAGTGTCAAAATGCCCAGCCTGCCCGACAGCAGGATTCTCCACTGACCTTGGCTTTCGCCAGTCACCAGCTACCACTGCTCCCGCCAACACCCCCCCACTCCTGACCCCTCCCCCAGAAAGCAACAGGAATCGGCAGGTGAAGGTGAGCATTTGGGCAAAGACGACCTCCGCCTTCAGCCGACACCGTCCTTTCCCTTGCCGAACATCAGAATAGAATTTAGGTTTTCACTAATAGGCGAAGATCTATGCAGCGCCGCTAGTGTCCCGTGCTACCAAGCTTAAGACCCTCCGTTGCAGTGTGGTAGGGTCCCGGAACGACACACGGGGCCTGTCCCCGCCTCAGCCCTCCTGGGATGACTCACATCATGGCTGTGGTCAGAGACATCGCCCCCTACGTCCTAGCCCTGCTCAGAACAGCATTTCTTTTCTTGACGGTCCATCCCAAGGTGCGGCGGTGTTTAGCCTCAGAGCCGAGGCTGTCTTCCACGGCGTGGCCATGGAGCCGGCTCATGAGGCAAATCTCTCTCAGTGATAAATCTCCTTGGTGTGTTGAACTGTTTAACTCGGGTTTCCTTTGGCATTCCTGTTCTGGCTGACAGACAGACAGACAGACAGACAGACAGACAGACAGACAGACAATAGAATAAAGAGATAGGTAGATAGGTAGGTAGATGTATGAATGAATGAATGAATGAATGAATGAATGAATGAATGAATGAATGAATGAATGAAGAGGGCTGTTTCCAGGGTGGTCACTGAGAAATGAAATCCAGTTCTAGGGCTAGATGCTGGTGGCTGTGGAAAAAAACAGAGGGGTACGGGGGGAAGGGCAGAGCTCAGAGGATCCGTCTCTGCTTTGTAGGTGTGGGGCAGAAATCCTGACCCCCCTGCCTTGTTGCTCTTGAGCCATCGTCTTCTCAGCCGAGAACATGGGATAAAAATAAGATTTAGGGGCCGTAGTCAATCTTTTTCTCAGCCTGTCGCTGAGCAGATTCTGCTCTGCAGGGGTCTTTGCGTTTCGGCTGGACCTTCAGAGGCTCATATCTGGGTCCTGTGTGCTGATGATTATCACTGCATTCATTCTGTCCTGGGGACGTGTCATGTGTTTTCACTTGTGCACAGTGTGTCCAGAACTCACGTTCACAGAGATTGTGGAATCTGGAAGATCTTCAGACGGTTGTTCATAACAGAGGTGTGTAGGGAGGTTTTGGCCATTCAGACAGAACATTCATGTGTGCCCTGACAGTGGGTGAAATCTGTACCAAAAACAAGACTTTCTGTGTGCTTTTGATTTCTGGTCTTTTTTTTTTTTAATATTTTATTATACCACTGTTAGATATACAATTACAAGATGTTCATGTTTGAGTTTTGGTTCTACAGTGTTCCAGCACCCATCCCTCCACCCGTGCCCATTTCCCACCACCCGTTTCCCACCACCAGTGTCCCCACTTCCCTCCCCTTCCCCCAGCCTGCCTCCATGGCAGGTTCTTTATCTCCTTTCTCTCTTTCTCTCTCTCTCTCTCCTCTCTCTCTCTCTCTCTCTCTCTCTCTCTCTCTCTCTCTCTCTCTCTTCCTCTTTCTCTCTCCTTCTTGCTTCCCTTTCTTACACTGTGGATTCTAATACATACATTTAAGGCTATTATGTGTATCTTTTGCCAATATTCAATGCTCAGTTCTCGGATGGTGTCATCATTTTCAATGATTATCAGCAGACTGTTCCCTTCTCTGTCTTACCTAGCCTCTGACTCCCACACATTTGTGGTATACCAGGTTTTGAGATACTGCGCAGGCGCCCATGCGCCGTGGGGATCGGGCTGTGTCCAGCGGTGGAGTCCAGACCAGAGGATAACTGTGGTTGTGTTGCACAAGGTTGTCTGACTTCTGGAAGCCTGCAGAGGACAGGCCAAGATTTCCGGTCTGGTTTTGAAATGGTTTTCCGTGTGCTCCCTGGGCCAGGCCCTCGGGTCACCTGGTGTCCGCAGAGAAATCTTTATAGTGTTTTCTCGGTTCCCTGTTGCTGAGTCATATCAGGGGGCAGGGATTTGGGGCGAACAAAGAGAAATTGGTCAGTCCTGGCTCAGTTTTCCCCCTTTGATTTCAGGCTAATCATGTCTGTGACTTTCCCCAAAGTTCCTTTGACACCTTTCTTTCTTTGGAGGCCCTTGCAAATTCACACTCGGCTTTTCTACACCTTTAATGATAGAAGAATTAATACTGCTTCACTCCACAAGTCTGAAGGGCCTTTGAGTTCTGGAGGGAAACATCGTGGTGAGGGGCCGCAGCGATGTAGTGCGGGGCTCTGGCACTTGCCTGTGTGCTGCTGACCAGAGTTGGTCCCTCGTACCATGTATGATCCCAGGAGCAGCACCAGCAATGAGCCCTGAGCACGCGCCAGGAGTCAGCCCCAAACACCACCAGGTGTGGCCCCTAAACAGAAAATGGAAGGAGAAAGGGAATAAGCCCTTTCCCCTAGTTTCAGAATCCTTAGCTGAAACCCTGCAAAGCAAACTGCTTTCCCTCTTTTCCAGGCTCGTGGCCTTTGCTCGGTCCTTCCCACTTCGGAGACATGGGTGAGAAAGATCCTTCTGGCCGATCTGTAGCAGCCCAGTCTCTAGCAAGGATCGGTATAAAATTTGACCTCTATCTGCCCTGCTAATCCTTGAGTGGATCCTTTATCCTTTTCTTTAAGCCTTTATGTCAGACTTTTAAGATAAATTCAAGGGGCTGGAGCAGTAGTTCAGTGGGTAGGGCGTTTGCCTTGCACATATATGGCCGACCCAGGTTCGATCCGGGCATCCCGGATATGGTCCCCTGAGCATCACCAGGAGTAATTCCTGAGTGCAGAGCCAAGAGTAACCCCTGAGCATTGCCGGGTGTGACCCAAAAAGCAAAAATAAATAAATTCAAATACTTTGTTGTATTTTTTTTTTTAAACGCTGGGGACTGACCCAGGGTCTGCCAGGCCAGCTCGGCTCTGCCAGGGAAGTCGTGGCTTTTGTGACGTTGCTTCATTTGCAGGAGTTACGCCTGCCCGCACAGTCGGGTAAAGACTATGCCGGCACCGGGCTTTGCACCTTGACAGTCGGAGCAGTCAGCAAAGGCTCCTGAGCACGTCTCCCAGGTGCTGTGCAGTCAGGCTTTGCTCCGCTCAGCTGGGGGCTTGTGGGACAGCAGGGAGGAAGGGGGCCCCGGGAGGGAAGGAGCACCTCTCGTCTCTCTGATTCCTGGGGCAAGAGCCAGCCAATACCGCCGGCATTCCTGGTCTCTGGTCCTTCCTCCCTAGGGTGCCGTGGGCCGGGCCAGGGTGCTCTGTGCCGTCCAGCCCAGCTCATGACACTGTGATGACATCACTGTTCAGTGATGTCTTTCACTGGACTTCCCAGGGCCTTTCACACACGGGGCGGGAGGAGGGGGAAAACGAACCTTCCAGAGAAATGAGGGCAGTTGTTTGAGAAAGCACCTCCCGCTGTTGTGGGTCCTTGTGGGATTTCTCGGCCATGCAGAAGATACAGACCCGGCCTGTTTCCCGCCACCTGCCAGCCCTTCCCTTCATCCCCGAACCTGCCCGTTCCCTTCCCTTCTTCTTTTTCCCTTTTATTTTTTTAGTTGTGTTTCGTTTTGTGAGCCACACATGGCAGTGATCTGGGCTTGCTCCTGGCTCTGTGCTCAGGGATCACTCCTGGCAGTGCTTGTGGGACCATATGTGGAGCAGGGGATGGAACCCAGGTCGGCTGAGGGCAAGGCAAGCGCCTTCTTCACCTGCTGTACTGTCGTGCCAGCCCCTTCCGTTACTCTTTTCAGCCAGGCTCGGCTGTTCTTAATTGAGTTGATGGGAGGGGACGGATCCGGCTGAGCATCCCCAGCACGCAGATGGGCCAGGAAAAGGCATCTCTGGAAGAAATCGCTCAGTCGTGTTTTTAAGGTAACAACAATGATTATGAAACACCATGAGAAAAATTAAATAGGGAAACAAAAAGTAATAGTGCCGGAGAGCTACCAGGAGAGCAGGGAGCCTCCGTGATCCACGCTGTGAGAGCGAGGGAGACTGAGCCTCACAGCATTCACTAGCATAGACGGTGGCAGAGTGTCTACCAGACGCCATGGCAATGCTTAAGGCAAGATAAACTTTGATCTGACTTTCTAAAAGAGGTCGACCCCCCAACCCTCTGGGTGTTGATGTTTAATTGAAAAGGTTTGGCACCTAAATTCACAGATGAGTAAATGAAATTTCAGGCATCTGCAGCTGGTATTAGACAGTTTACAAGCTGGCCTTTGCCGAGAAGAGTGCTGTGTGTGTGCATTCCAAAATCCTTTAAAAAATTTTTTTTGAGATATTTTGAAGCAATGTAATTCTGTGTTTAATTGGCGACTTGGCTGCCGTTTACCTCAGCCATCTGCAACCTGAAGTGAGTTAAAACAAAACAAAACATAGGAACCAAAATTCTCAGCGGGAGGTGGGGTTGCTTTGACTGTATCCTGAGGAGGGTGTCAGACTCCAGCCTGGTGGGCGCAGAGAAAGGCCCAAAGTTGCGTGAGTGCAGGGAAGAATAGGG
The DNA here is from genome assembly GCA_021461705.1 of Cryptotis parvus. Lineage (NCBI taxonomy): Eukaryota > Metazoa > Chordata > Mammalia > Eulipotyphla > Soricidae > Cryptotis > Cryptotis parvus. The sequence continues at coordinate 52,532 of JAJIBD010003656.1, forward strand.
AGAGCCGCTGCCGCGCAGGCCCGGAAACCTAGCCAGACCCTGCTAATCTAGCAGACGGTGAAGTAGCAGCGTCTTCCTACTGAGAAGGATCACTGTGCTCCATAACAAACTCGGCAGATGACGGCTTGTACTGTGTGAGAACATGTGGACATAAAATGTTGTATTTTAGGAAGATTTTCATAAAAAATAGTTTTCTGGGCCAGGAAGATGATGCAAAGGGCAGAGCGCAGGCTGGGCCGGCAGGATTCCCTGAGCACCCTCGGGAGTGGCCCTTCTGCCTCCCGGACCCCAGAGACTTTCCGTCGCCACCTTCGCTTAAGGTATCTGGAGAGCTCAGCTCTGCGAAATGCCGCATTCTCTGAAAGCCAGGTGAAGAGGCATCTAAGACAACCCCTCAACACATCCTTTGGCTGACCAAAAGGCTGAGTCTTAGATTTTCTCTAACTTCATGCCGATAAATTGATTTAGTCTCCAAATCTCTCCATCCTGGGCAATAATATTATAATTTATTCTGGATCCCCTAGCGTATAGTTATATATAGATATAGATATAGAGATAGAGAGATAGATATAGAGATAGAGATATATAAATATATAGATATATAGATATATAGATATGTAGATGTAGAGATAGATATAGAAATATAGAGATAGATATAGAGATATAGAGATAGAGATAGAGATAGAGAGATAGAGAGATATAGAGAGATATAGATATAGATATAAAATCTCCTTTCTGCTAAAATGTTTTCCTCCGGGAAAGCGCAGTTCTCCCACCTCTTTTTCTGATGTCCAGCAGTGCAGCAGTGTGTGTAGCCTGTAGCCCTGGTGCCCAGTTGTAAGGCAAGTCCGTGTGGCATTGTGCTGCCTGTGAACCTGGGCTGCCGTGCCGGCGTTCAGCCCACGCCTGCTGGAAGTCCTGCCTGTGTCGCTGGCGAGCTGCGGGTGCTGGGAGCGCTGCTTTCCTCTCTGGCCCTCAGTCTCGGCATCCCCCCAGATGGGCCGCAGGTCATCAGGCTGTGGGGATAGTTCACGGTCACTCTGGGTTCCATTGGTGGGGAGCATGTACACCACCCCCATGTGGTGCCAAGGTCGAACCCAGAGCCCACTGGGCCACCCCGGGGCTTAGGCTGTGGCTGAAGTCCTTCTCTACAGAAAATAAGCATGAAACAGACTGGTCAGATTCCCCAATAGAGCTGGGGTCTCAGAACATTCTAGAACTTAAGTCATGGCCCTCTTAGAAACCACTGCGCAGTAGCAGTGTAGGAAGATGAGTCCTGGCCCCAAAGGCCAATGAACTTGCCGAGTGGAGACTTTATGTGGCTGGAGCAACTTGCCCCAGAGCGTTCCAGAAGGTTCCGCAGTGCGCCTAGCCATGGTCCCAGCACCTTCCCTCCTCCGCCTCGGAGTCTGCCTCTCCCGGCTCCAGCTCACGTTCCTGCTGCTGTTTCTTCTCTTCTGCCCTTCGGCAGCTTCTGGACCACCTAGAGTCGCCCTTCCTAGAGTCGGGCTGAAGCGGGGAGGTCTCCGTGCAGGACAGAAGCCGTCTCTGCGCCCCGTCGGGGCCAGGAGCAGTCCGGGGTGGGGGTGGGGGGGGGCCTTTGCCTCCGCCTGTGTCTTTGTCACACCCCATGTGTGAACACTGCGGGCAGGGGGAGGGCTGGTGCGGACCCCCCCACCCCAGGCGCTGGACTGTGCCGCTCAGCTCCTCCAGCCCCTGGGCTTTCCCTGGGATTCCGGGGAGCAGGTGTAGGAGGAGCGGAACAGGCTGTAGGTGGGCGTCTGTGCCATCACTCAGATGCCTGAACAATGGTGACCTGTAACCATAATTTTCTGGGGAAAAAAACAAAAACAAAACACCAAGAAAGCAGTAGACGCTTGGGAAGTCTGATTTTGCCATGGTGTGAAAACAGGAGCGTGAGTAGCATATATGTGTGTGTTTTATGTGTGGTGTGTGTGAGTGGTTCGTGGTGTGTGTGGGATGTGGTTGTGGGTGTGTGGTGTGTGTGTCAATGGTGTCTGTGTATATGCGGTCTGTGGATATGGGTGTGTGTGGGATGTGGGTGTGTGTGTGTGTAGGATATATTTCAGGGGCTCGGTTTGGGCAAAGGCGCCGGCATCCCCTGCACAGTGGACAGTACTGGAGGTGGTCAGGTCATGCAGGAGCTTGAGAGACATGGACGCGTCTCTCAGGCCTGGCCTGGGGACCCTAGTGTGGCAGATGAATCCTCCTTGGACTTGTGTCCACTCGCCTTGTTTCTCAGGCTCCCAACCTCTCCCACGCGATGCTTCCCAAACTTGAAGAAGTAAATATAATTATCTCAAAGACAGTCTCACGGATGACCTGGTGACACTCTCACAGATGACCACAGAGACAGTCTCACAGATGACCGCAGAGACAGTCTCACAGATGACCAGAGACAGTCTCACAGATGACCAGAGACAGTCTCACAGATGACCAGAGACAGTCTCACAGATGACCTGGTGACACTCTCACAGATGACCACAGAGACAGTCTCACAGATGACCACAGAGACAGTCTCACGGATGACCACAGAGACGGTCTCACAGATGACCAGAGAGTCTCACGGATGACCAGAGACAGTCTCACGGATGACCACAGAGACAGTCTCACGGATGACCACAGAGACGGTCCCACAGATGACCAGAGACGGTCTCACGGATGACCAGAGACAGTCTCACGGATGACCACAGAGACGGTCTCACAGATGACCAGAGACAGCTGTGCAGGGAGCAGCAGCGGGGCGTGCTCCTGAGGAACTCGTTGGGAGCCCCAGAGGATCTGTCCAGGCGGGGTCCTCTCCCTTGGGAGGCCCATTACAGGCCCCAGTTGATCAGGCTCCTCCCGATCCCCTGCTGATCCTCACCCAACTGTTTTCCCAGGTGCAGACCCGGTGCCCTCTGGGCAGCCTGGCTTTGGTACCCCTGGCTGCAAGAGGAGAGAAGCGTCGGTGTGCTTGGGACGTACTCCCGGGCCTGCCTTAGAAAAGCGCCTTTGGTTTCCACGTGGCTTTTCTTTGGGCCACACCTGGCCGAGCTCAGGGCTCACTCGTGATGGGGCTCAGAGACCCTGAGCCGGGAATCGAACCCAGGTTAGCTGCACGCAAGGCAAAGTGTCTCTCTGGCCTGGGGCAGAAGGGCACCGCGAATGGGGGTGGGGGTCCGTGCAGACCCTCATTACAGACAACTCCAGGGCCCGTCCCTGGGTGCCAGCTGACACTCTCCTGCCAGAGACGCCCCTCCCCCACTGCCCTCTCCCCTTCCTCTCGCTCACCTCCCCATTTATCTCTTCTCTCCGCCTCTCCGTCTCTCCGCCCCCTTCCTCTCCCCCAGAGCGGGAGAATGAGCGGCTGAGCCAGGTGGCAGCTTTCAGCTCCGGGTTTAGGCTGTTGCTAAGGGGAGGGGCCAGTGGGCTGGGTTGTTGCTAAGGGCGGGGCCTTGTGCTGGGTTAAGCCAATAGAGTCCTGCGCTCCGTTTGCCAAGGGCGGGGCCTCTGATCTGCGCTGAGCCAATAGCGTCCTGACCCTTGTGGGCTGGGCTGAGCCAATAGCGACCTGACCCCCATGCCTGGGGGCCTTCCCCTCCCCACCCTGTTTCTCCTGCCGGAAGGGAAGGCTGGAGGAAGAGGGAAGAAAAGAAGGGGGGAGGTGAGCCCGAGCGGGCCTGGCGGGAGGAGATAAATGCCGGTTTCTTTGTGCGGAGGAGCGCGCGGCGCGGCCGGACAGCAGCCCAGAGGCCCCGCTGGCCGCCTTCCGCCCACCCGCCCCTGCAGGGCCCTGTCCGCTGCCCACCCTCCTGACCGCGGGCTGCCAGGCCCTGCCCCTGCTCCTGCTTCTCTGGGTCACTGCTGCCGTGCGTTGCCTTGACTGTAACGTTGACAAAGGGGTTTTCTGGATCATCTGCTCGGAGGAAGTGGGCAGCAGCGCCCGGGGACAGGGCGGGGAGGAGGGAGGTTTACAAAGACAGTTAAAAAGACAACCAAAACAACAGCTAAATGCCCCTGGGTGGACGGGCCCCAGAGCTGCGGGCTCTGCCGCGGGACCCAGCACAGATCTCCAGGGAAGACCTGCCCCGCCTGACTCTGGGCCTCCGCATTGCCCAGAGCGCTGGTGTCACTGGCTGTGCCCTAACCGTGCAGTCAAGAGCCAGGGGTTGCCTGAACCCCACTCCACCGACCCCACTGAGAATTCTCGCATGGGGCCCAGCCTCGGCCCCCCCCACTAGCCCCCAATTCCCTCCCTTGGCTGTGCGTCTCTGCAAACGCGTGCTGACGGCTGCTAGAGGGAGCACCGGATCTGGCCCTGGGCACTGCCCTCGCTGGCGTGCCAGTGAAGCGGCCCGCAGCCCAGCCTGGGCAGTCGCCCCGGAGTGCCTCTCCAAGGCCTTCCTCCCTCTCTCTTCCTGGACTTCACCGCAGTCTTGAGTTCAAGCCAGAAGCTTCTTTATTTTCCAGGGAAGTAGGTGTGTTGGGCTGGAGAGAGTCTAGTGGGGAAGGCACTTGCCCGGCCTGTGGCTGACCCAGGTTCAATCCCTGGCACTGCATAGGGCCCCGCACTAGGAGTGGTCCCGAGCACAGGGCCCGGAGTACATCCTGGATAGCTCAGGTACAGGCAGTGCCCGATGCCCAGGACGGGTCCGGTGCTGAACCCTGGACTCTCCCCCACGTGGCCATGGCCGGAGAGTAGGAAACCTGGGCTAGACAACAGCAACTGTTGGGGCCGGCTGGGAGGCCGCAGTGGAGTGGAGCCCAGGGGTCTGCTGTGTGCGGCGGCCAGGACACCTCCGGGAAAGCATGCAAGATACTGTGTGGGACGGACAGGGAAATCGTTCCTGGGACAGGATCAGTGGCATTGTTCACGGGAGGCGAGGAGATAGCGCAGGACAGGACAGGGAAGTCGTACACTGAACCGGGCGGCGTTAGGGACCGGACCTGGTCATTGTTCACGGGTATAAAAAGGGGCCTGGACATCTGGGGAGGGGCCTGGAACCATCTGTACAGTAAACCGACTTTCATCTTCCGAGTTTTGTATGCAAATCCTTCATGCCATTCTCAAGAACTCACAAACACAGGACAATCCACTTTTGTGTTAACAGATGGATGGTGGATGGCTGTATGGGGGCTGGATGGGTGGGTGGGTGGATGGATGGATGGATGGATGGATGGATGGATGGATGGATGGATGGATGGATGGATGGATGGATGGATGGATGGATGGATGGATGGATGGATAGATGAAGGATGGATGGATGGTAGATGGATAGGTGGATGGTGAGTGGATGGATGGATGGATGGATAGATGAAGGATGGATGGATGGTAGATGGATAGGTGGATGGTGAGTTGATGGATGGATGGATGGATGGATAGATGAAGGATGGATGGATAGTAGATGGATAGGTGGATGGTGAGTGGATGGGTGGATGGGTGGATGGATGGTAGATGGATGGATGGATGGATGGATGGATGGGTGGATGGATGGATGGATGGGTGGGTGGATGGATGGTAGATGGATAGGTGGATGGTGAGTTGATGGATGGATGGATGGGTGGGTGGATGGATGGATGGTAGATGGATAGGTGGATGGTGAGTTGATGGATGGATGGATGGATGGATGGATAGATGAAGGATGGATGGATAGTAGATGGATAGGTGGATGGTGAGTGGATGGGTGGATGGATGGTAGATGGATGGATGGATGGATGGATGGATGGTAGATGGATAGGTGGATGGATGGATGGATGGATGGATGGGTGGGTGGATGGATGGATGGTAGATGGATAGGTGGATGGTGAGTTGGATGGATGGATGGATGGATGGTTGAATGGATAGGTGGACAGGTAGGTGGGAAGTTGGGTGATTGGAACATACTTTCCCTCAATGCTTTTCTGTTAGCCTGTGGGAGTGACTTATGGCCCACAGTGCTTTGCTGCAGTCGGTCTGACGGGCGCTCGCCCGGGACGGGTCTCTCTCTCCATTCCTTGCTCTGCCCAGTTGCTGTCTACATCTCTCATGGCATTTGCGCTTGGCATTTCACGGCCGCAGCCAACCCAGAGCAGCAGCGTTACTCTTGCTGTGGGACCACATGCCCTCCGCGAACAAGACGGTCATCGTGCCGTGAGACGGCTTCTGTGGCCACTGCCAGAGTCCAGTTCCCTCTTGGCCCGGTCCGAGCACCCTGCCCTCAGCACCCCTGCCCTCCCTTTCTCTGCCCGAGCCACTGACTCATGTTTCAACTCTCCAGAGTGGTGAATGTTTGGAACACTCAGGGCCAGCGCGTTCATTGAAACTCCAGAGATCACCCAGTCGGAACGATGTGGGAAGAGGCTCTGCCTTTCACAGAAGAACCAGCAGGATCAAACGAACAGAAACCCTCATAGATGGGCGAGAGATGTCACAGGAGTTAAGCCTTGTTTTTTTTTTTTTTTTTTTTGTAAGCACCCAAGCTAGGTTCTATCCCCAGCATCACGTAGGTCCCCCAGAATCTGGCTAGGAGTGATTTTCTGAACCCAGAGCCGGGAGTGAGTCCCAAGCGCCGCCAGACGTGGCCCCCCCAAGGAGCCCCCACCTCCTGTTCTCAGCTCTCTCCCTCAGGAGCCGACTGGAACCGAGCTCTCTCCGCGCCCCTGAGCCGGCTCGCTCCAGGAGCTGCTGATTTTTCTGAGCATTAACAGGAGTGTCAGGCTTGTTTACTTGGAGGAATTTAACTACCCTAATGAATTTATACCCACTGATTTCCCCCTAGAGGGGACTTGGGTGCCGTGTACAAGTCCTTGCCAATTTCCAAGGTACTTTCCCATCCCCGCAGACCATCTTGAACCGATTGAGAGCGTTGTCTTTGTTAGAATTTCCCCAGGAGCGAAGAGTGGGCGGCCCAGCCCGGATGCAAACCGCCGCCTTCCTCCGCAGCTGCTGCCTCGTAAAATGAAAGGTTTCTGGTGGCTGCCGCACGTTCTCGGGCTCCTCCCTGCATTCTTCACAAGTGCTGGTCCTCCACGTCAGGGCCAGAAGACGGGGGAGGAGAGAGTTCAGGGAAAGGAGGGAGGGAGGAAGTGAGGTGTCAGAAACCACCAGAAATTTTTGTATGGTCATGAATACCCTGGTTGACTGCTGGAAATGTCACGGTCTCGCTTTGCTGGGGAGCGGGTCCCTTGGCGCACACCCCTCGCTTAGAGGTAGGAAGCAGGTGTGCCTCTGATTGGATGGTTGTCTGCATCATGATGGATCTGGGCTCAGGAATTACTCCTGGCTGGGCCGGGGACCCTCTGGGGTGCTGGGGATCCAACTTCGAGTCGGCTGCAGGCGAGGCAAGTGCTCTGCCCCCCGACCCTGCTCTCCGGGCCCAGGTTTGCAGCATGAGAGTGGGCAGAACTCTCAGACCGCGGGCGGCCTGGCGGAACACAGGTGCAGCCCTCATCTGCAGCTTGGAGCTGTGTGAGATGGGAGGCGCAGAGGGACAGAGGCTCCCACTTGGCACCGCCTTGCCCGCGCCATGCTCTGTGCCGAGATTCATATGTGCCTGCTGTGTTTGGAGAACTTGGCTCCTGTCTCCACAGCCGGACTTGATAAATCTTGGGACCTCCCAACCCCCAGCTCTTAGGACTCTGTCCCCTGAGGCCAGACACATCCAGGACCAGACACATCCTCTGCTCTGTGTGAGCCCGGGAAGGGGAAGTGGAGACCCTGCCACCAACGGAAACTTAGCCCTTCGCGGCCAGTGGGTGCCCACTCCCCGACCCCGCCGGAAGCACCCGGGCGCCAGGAAGCCTGGTGGTCAGCAGCACACACCTGTCCCTGGAACTTGTCCCTCTCGGCTGGGCTGGGCTCTGGGTCAGGCGTGGTGGGGAGGCCTGGGGACTCTGGTCTGCTTGTGCCCGGCCGTGGGTCTAGGGCAACTCTTGGTGGCTCCTGGGAGCTCTGGCACAGCCGCCCTCATCCCTTCCTGACAGGCTCCCACTGCATAGAGGTGCTCGCTTGCTTGTTACCATCGCACCTTGACTAACTCCCTTGGGAAGTGAACGGAGTCTTGTTGGAAATGTCAGGAAGCTGCTTGTTCAGTGATTCCCTGCTGGAACAGATCCCGTGCACGGATCCTACGGCACAAACGCCACCGCCAAGTCCCCTGGCGCCGCGGGCTCAGGGCGCCGAGCTGAGTCTCCAGCTTTGGCTTCAGTCCTCAACAGCTCCAGGAGAGAAAGTGGGGGATGTCGGCGCAGGGAGCCAAGGACGAGGCTTTACGTGCCCTGTCTGGGTGCTGGTTCTGATCCCACCAGACGCTTCCTCCCATTAGTCCTCAGGTCCCGTTGCACCGTCACTGCAGTCACTGTGATCGTGCCCATCATACAGATGAAAAGACTGAGGCAGTCAGTATGTGGCCAGCCACAGGGCCAGGAGTGGCCGACTGGCCATAAGGACCCAGACCTTCTGACTGAGGAGTCCTCGCCCACGTGGGCACTTGCCCCGGAACCCATGGGCCGTCCTTGTCCTGGAAGCTGCCACTCTCCCAGGACACATCTTGCCTCTGGGTTGTTTGTTGGCAGCCCAGAAGGCTCCTCAGGGCAGGAGGGCCTGGTCTCCGCCTACCAGCTGCCGCCCTGGGCCGCACGGCTTCCCCATGCCGGTTGTTGGGAAGGAAGCGACCCGGGCTCCCTCCCGCCTCTGCCGCCTGGTCCCGGCATCGTGATTCATTTCTGTTGGGGCAAGGGGGGAGGAGGGGTGGGCCCGACATGGTGGTGGAGCTTGCTCCCAGCTCTGTGCTAGGCATCACTCTGGGCAGTGCTCAGGGGATCCTCTGTGATGCCAGGGAGCAAATAGGGCTCAGCTGCGCCCCGGCAAGCGGCTTGACCCAGTACTGGCCCTCTGGCCCTGAGGAGGATTTCAGTCGAGTGCCCGGTGGCACTTAAAACTCAGAACAGCACTTGGCTGGACAAACAGGGTGTGTCTGTGCATAAAATGGAATATAACTGTGCTCTGAAAAGGAAAGGAGAGACATCTGACTTATAGTGCGATGTGGATACGCCTCAGAAACATTTACTAAGTAGCCAGGCACAGAAGGTCACATTGTGAATGATTTTAGTTATATATTTAGAATAGGAAAATCCGCAGGATAAAAAGTTGTTGAATGATAAGGCTACATGAAGGGAGTTATGGGGAGTGGGTGCTTAGTCAACCCAGGGCTCCCCCGGGGTGATGGAAATGGATCATGATGATTTCTCACAAAAATGTGCATAGACCTACAGCCTCTGCTCTGAACGCTGTAGGTCACTGAACTCTGTGGTATGTGACTTGTATCTCAGTCACTCGAATTAAAACAATGTCAGAAAAATCACAGAACGGGGACCAGGAAGATCATACAGGCACTTGCCTAGCTTGTGGCCAACCCGGGCCATCCCTGGCACCCGTATGGTTCCCGGGCACCTCCAGGAGTGACCCCTGAGCTCTGCCAGGTGTGCCCCCAAACCAGAAGACCTCCCAGAGCAGTTCCGGCACCTTCTTCGACGCCTGCCTTCCCCCAAGCAAAATTTCTGGGTGTCCGGGATCCTTATTAATCATTAGAGACCGTCATCTTCCCGACTCCGGCGGAACGGCCAAGGTGCCCTCTGTGGAGGCTGGCGCGGCTAATGTCCTCATTACTGACTAATTGGCTAAGCAGACTCAGCCGCATGGCACTCAGCCTGATGGATAGCTTTCTGTCACCCGATGGGCGGAATGGACGGCCAGGCCAATTACCAGCGCGCAGAGCGGCCGAGACAAAAGGGACCTGCCTCATGGGGGCCCACGAGCATCTGATAAGTGAAAAGATTCCCTGCAAAGTCCACTTGGACAGGCCTTGAACTTCAGGGCCAAGGGCGCCCGAGCCTCACCTCAGGCTTGTCGAGCTGAAGGAAGTGGGGAGTTCCCGGCGGACCTCAAATGTGGGTGGTCTGAGAAGGGAGCTGTGTGACGAGAGCTTGTTAGCTCGTGCTGAGGGACACCGCCCCGGCCCTCTGTCCCCGGCCCACAGCCACGCTCTGCTCCCGATTCAGTGTGTTGACGCAGAGAAGGAGATGGTGCTTGGGGGAAGCGTGTGGTGCTGCGTGGGCCCAGGCCTCCCCACATGCAAAGCGGCCCCTGGGCGGCAGATGGTAGGCGGAGACCAGGCCCTCCTGCCCCACATCCTCCTTTACTGTCGTTTCTCTGGCCCTGGAGAGGAAATAGGAGTGAAGTCACTTGCTCCCATTTAAGTTGACTTGGTTTATTGGCGGCCATGGCCTTCATGTCTGGAAATCTCGGCGTGGCACGCAGAGCCCTGTTTCAGAGCAGAAAGGTAATGCGTGCTCACGGAGTCCCCTTTGCCTCAAGACGCGGAACTTCCCCATTGCTCCCGAGTCCTTAGACTTTTGCAGGCGAGGCTCAGGAGTTATTCATTTGTACTTCCTGGCCAGAGGCCTCAGGTGATGAGATCTTCTGGGAACACCAGTTCCTGCAGGCTCTCCGGGCTCTTTCCTGGGCTCAGCTGAGTCCTGGAGCCCTGTGACATGCCGCAGCTCCTCACACTGTGTGTGGCTCTGTAGAGGGAGTGCAGAAATGTCACTCGTGCATTTGGGACCCTCAGAGTGGCAGTGCATGCGTGGGGCGGGCCGGACGGCCTCACCGGCTCAGGGCTGGTTGTTGGCCCCCTGTCCTGCTCAGCTCACTGCCCGTGTCTCTGGGGCAGGTGAGACCCACTTCCTTGAGATTCATGGACAGCTTCACAAGACAGGCTGCCTGTTACACCAGCTGCATGCGGCCACCTGCATTAGCAGAGAAACACCCACAGACCATCCCCTCCGTGTGCCTGGAGATGACTAGCCCTGTAGGCGTGGTGAGTGGGCGGGAAATGAGCCACTCACGCGACACTCGGGGCCACTCCTGGTGTGGTGCCCAGGGCGCAGCCGCTGTGCTCCCCCTGGCCCTCCCGGCAACCATTCAGCTTCATTTTAGTAGGTGCTGGGGAAGCGAGTCAGAGGACAGAAGAGGAGGCTGAGAGTGAGCTCTGGGGCTGCTGGAGCTACTTCTGCTCCTGGGAGCAGCCCGAGATCGGTGGGGTAAAGGCGGAGCAGTTGAGGGTGGATCTGGGCTCAGGGGTCCCTCCTGGTGGTGCACAAGGACCACCAGGTTCTTGTGGTATTGCGGTGGTATTGCGGACAAGTGTGGTATTGCGGACAGGACCTGGTCGGCTACTTGCAAGGCAAATGTCTTAACCTTTGTCCCGTCTCTCTGACCCAAGGAGAGATTGTGTTCAGACTGCCTTGACCAGTGCATGTGCCCGGAGCGATACACACACACACACACACACATATATAAGGGGTTAAATATATACCCATAGATTTTATATAGAAAAAGGTTAATAATTATATATACACATATCACTTGTCACTTGTCTTCCCATTGTTCATCGATTTGCTTGAGCGGGCACCAATAACGTCTCCATTCATTGGGAATAAGGTCATTATTGTTACTGTTTTTGGCATATCAAATACACCACAGGTAGCTCCAGGCTCTGCCGTGGCTCTGGGTTCATCCCAGGGGACCCAGTCTTTTTCTGTCAGACCAACAACCATCTAGGGCCCACGGGGCAGAGCCCTGGGTATAGACAAGCCTGTCTCCTGTCTGCCACCTGCTGGCGCAGCTGGGCACCACAGCCACACCTGCAACACCACAAGGGACAGGTGGCAATCTGTAGAGATATACACATATACAAAGGATTAAAATATTTTATTTGTATAAAAGGTGTGTGTATGTATGTATATACATACATTTGCCTTTTAAGTCCACCCAGGGCATACATATATATTTGGATATATATATATATATATATATATATATATATATATATATATATATATATATATATATATATACGTATATGTATATGTATATATACGTGTGTGTGTGTGTGTGTATGTTTTTTGGGGGTCACACCCGGCAATGCTCAGGGGTTACTCCTGGCTCTGCACTCAGGAATGACTCCTGGCGGTGCTCAGGGGACCATATGGGACGCCGGGGAAGGAACCCGGGTGGGCTGCGAGCAAGGAAGACCCCCTCCCTGCTGTGCTATTACTCCTGTCCCTCAAAGGGATCTTTTGCCTGTAGGAGTCTCGTTAGATGAGCACAGTGGTGAGTCCCATGGAAGTTTAGTGTTTCTGGACAGCTTTCCACACCGGATTATTTAACAATTTTAAGTTAAATTCAGTTAAAATCTAATGAAAGTCATCACAAGTGTTTGTGTGGCAATTTGTGAAGCCTCTGCAGGTGATTGTTCATTCGAGCCCACGTTCCGTCAGTGAAATTGCAGGGCAGGCCCGGTGACAGGGTCCAAGGAGAACTTTCTGGTCCTGCCCTCAGTCAGGCGTCCTCAGAATTGGAAGCGGCGAGAAACAGTTTCCGGTCTCCTTCCCTGCCTTTGCCTCTTGCGTTTAAAAATATTTCACCTTCATATAACAATATCACACGCACAAACTCTCAGCTTTGGCCCTGGAGGGGTGCCCAGGGGCTCGTGTTCATATGATTTGCTGCCTTCCTTGGATTCTTGAAGGCCAATCTTTAACCCATAGCTTTTCCCTGCCTTAAAAACAAAAAAAAAAATGCATTTGCATGTTAACAGTGAAGGGAAAAACTAGGTGATAATGGATCTGTGTGTGTGTGTGTGTGTGTGTGTGTATGCATGTGTGGTGGCCCAACAAGTAACAGCCCTGAATTCAGAGACACACGGAGAAGATGTGGATACGGTCCAGCTACCAGCGTATCTGTTACCTAGGAAAGAACTAAGGTCACTGGACCTTAGTTGAGGCTCTTGGAGGCGTGAGTCATAAAGGCGAGCACCGGTCCCCTTGGTGCTCAGGAAGGAAGGAGCTGGTGTCACTGCAGGAAGTGGCTGCCTGGGCTGTTTCATGGCAGGGAGAAGCTCCAGGTTCGGGGGTGCTGAGCCCCGAGTTCTCGCCTTGCTGTGGAGCAGGGAGGGTTTGGGTTTGGCCGGGTGCAGAGCTTCTGGAGGCTGATCCTGGGGTTCCGTGCGCCCCCTTGGAAGGTTGGGGCTGGGGTCCAGTCCCGCAGACAGTCTGCAACATTCCTGCAGACTCTGGCAGAGGGCACGCAGCCCGTGTCAGATTCAAAGCATAAACAGCGAAGGCAGCCGGGAGAGGTTCAGCCTCCCGGGGGCTCCGCCAGGATGCATGAATCTCCCCAGCTGCCACCCAGACGTATTTATGGCCAGGGGTGGGCGAAGGCTGAGACTCCAGGCCCCATAAAGAGGAGAAAGGGTCACCGAGAGGAGATTCCCATGAAGGAGCCCGAGAGAGGAGACTGGGGAGGCAATGCAAAGGCCACATCAGCGGTGTGACACGGCTGGACTCCCGGTGCGGCATAAAACCCGCCTTAAGAAGATAAATAAGGATAAATAGGAATGAAGACCCGTTTCTTCGTCATCATCATCATCATCTTCTTGTTGTTCTTCTTCCTCTTCTTCCTCTTCCTACTCTTCCTACTCTTCCTCTTCTTCCTCTTCTTCCTCGTCCTCCTCTTCCTCCTCTGCCTCCTCCTCCTCCTCCTCCTCTTCCACCTCTTCCTCCTCCGCCTCCTCCTCCTCTTCCTCCTCTTCCTCCTCCACCTCCTCCTCCTCCCTCCTCTTCCTCTTCTTCCTCCTCCACCTCCTCCTCCTCCTCCCTTCCTCCTCCCCTTCCTCCTCCCCTTCCTCCTCCCCTTCCCTTTCCTCCTCTTCTCCTTCCCCCTTCTCCCCCTCCCCCTCTTCTTCCTCCTCCTCCATCTTGGGTGATGTATTAACCCATGTTAATGGAAGTAGTAATGAATTCATCAAAAATTATGGAAGGTCGTCTTTGGAAATCAGGAAGAATGAGGAGAAGGTGAGGAAAGCAAGAGAGAGGCAGATGTAGGTCCAGAAGAAGGTCCCAGTTCTGAGCCATCCGAAGCATTGTGGGCAGAGATACCAGGTCGTCGAGGCAGACTCATCCGCTACCTCGTGTTAGTTCCCTTTCGGGAAACTCCCGGGAACCTGTTCATCCGACTGCCGAGAGTCCACCCTGAGCCCTGTGCTCTGCTTCTTGGCCTGTGTCAGATGCAGCCCTGCTAACACAGCGCGAAAATAAGCATTCAAGAGTGCTCTGGCCCTGACCCCAGCCACACTAGTAAGAAGCCGGAGCCCATCACTGCCCTTGACCCTCTGCCGTTTCCCGCTGGAAGTTGTTGAATAAATAAACAAATTAGGGGAAAGACACGGTTAACGAATAGCACATTTGAGCAAGTGAATATACGAGCATCTAGGGCAGAAGAGAGCAGCGAGCCCCTGACAGCAGAGATTTATAAGGCTTTTTATGTTAGACCATCTTAACTGATGGCGGGGGTGGGGGGACCTGAAAACAAGCAGGCCCAAAGAATGCACCAGATAGATTATTATTTCCAACTGCATCCCGATGGTAATGGGGGGGCTTGATTCCGGGTCTGGTTCAGAAAATGAATTCAGATGGGCTCAAATGCGTCAGATTGATTGAAAATTGCCTGGAGGTCTGAAACGAAATGGTGAATAGATTTGAGTTGGGGGAGAGGGGAGGCGGGCAGGGGGTCTGTGCTCCGCCTTCTTCCTGTCGTCATTCATGACCTGGGGAGCATGGAAACAGCACGTCCTGCGGAGGGGAAGGAGCCCACAGAGAGGCGTGGGGGTGCAGAGGGAGTCACCTGCTCAGGATGGGTGCCGAGGTGCCGTTCACCCCTGGGCGCTGGGACCAGATGTAGGAGGGGAGGTCGTGGGCTCAGTGGACAGACCGAGCTCCAGGGGTGAAGGGGCGAGTACTGCCAGGAGGCGGGCCCCTGCGGTGAGGTAACACAGGTGACCCTCTCACTGCAGGTCTCGGGACTCTGAGAAAAGCATCGAAATGGGAAACCTGGGGTCAGGGCGTGGGGCTCAAGGCACACCCAAGAGTGTGCCCCCACCATGCAGGAGGACGCGAGAAGCTGCTTTCCGTGCTTCTTTGTTGGGCTTGGGGCCACACCCAGCAGTGCTTAGGGCTTGCTCGTGGCTCTGTGCACGGATCTTTCCTGGCTGGAGTCATGGAGAAGCACATCCGTGTCTGGTGAGGAGAAACCGCAGAGCGGGCGTCCGTCTGCCCCATCACTGCCAGGCTGGGACGACGGGGCCGGACGCTCACTCCCTCGGCCTCAGTTTCCACATCTGGAGCGGGGATGGGAGCGGCGGGGCCTAGGTTCCAGGGGGGCTTTTCAGGCCTCCGTTTCTGCTGGCACACCATTAAAATGCTCTTGCTCGAAAAGTGAAAGCGTGCAGTGAACCTCGCCTTGTAGACCTTTTCTCTAGATTGTTTTACCGGTGAAGCATAAATAAAATAAAAGGTGAATATTTTTTGTGAAACTGTACAAGTTATATTTTCAGCATTAGGAACAGTCTGCTGGATTAGGATTTTTTTTTTCCATACACAAAGTTGAAATGTCAGCAGCGGCCGCGTTTCTGACAACAGCAGCTGAGAACGCAGCCGGAGCACAGGCTGGTAGGGAACTCGGGCCTCAGAGTCAGCTGTGAGAGATCGCCTCATTTCTCTGGTTTGGATGAATAATGTTTATCAAACTTGCATATTAATAGGAAACAAGCACAAGAAACGATTTTAAGAGCCGAGCCTGCGTGCCAGCCAGAGTTCCCAGAACAAGTGCAAGCTTGTTGGACGGATTCACCTCTCATGTCCACTCCCCACAGCCCCTGCACGGCTGGGCTTGGGCCTGTCTCAGACTGCGTGCACGAGCCGTTTCAATGCACTCATTGTCTACACTCCTGGGTGAGGGGGCCCTGACATGGGCCCCAGGGAGCGATCAAGATGCTCCAGAAAGCGCTCAGCTGACTGCCGTGTTGGAGACCTTGGCCTCCGGCTGCTGGTGACCATGGCCGCCATGCTGGTCACCGTCCAGTGAAGCCGGCACACTGCACCTGCTCCGAGAGGCACGGGGGGCTGGCCGGGGGGTCCCGCACAGCGATGTGTCTTGCCTATAGCCCACAGGAGGGAAGGATGAGAACATGATTCCGTGCCTTCCCGCTCTAGAATTCCTCTCTAGCGCCTCAGAGATTATCATAGTCAGATCAAAAGGATTCTGTGACTGGAAGACTTGGGAATCCCAGGTTTTATTGGTGAAGCCAGTGTCTTTCTGGGAAGACTTCCCAGTGGCTGGGGGGGGGAAGGGGAGCAGGAAGTTCCTGTAGGGTCACTTAGATTTGCATGTCTGTGAGCCCCATATTTCACTAGGCTTTGGGGGAACAAATTTGGATAAGAAAGCAAGGAGAAAGCACCAGCTCAGGCCTTTCCAACCAATCCTCTTGGCATCGATGTGGGCTAGGGTTGGATTGTCCTCTGTGAGGTAGTGCTGGCTGGGCAAGGCAGGGCGGGCAGACGGGACCGACTCAGCCGGGCTCAGTGGGAGGAACCTCTGAGCTGGGCGTGTTGGCACCTCCCCATTCCTCGAGTCACAGCAGGAAGCTGTGGTCAGAGTTTCTCTCTGCTGTCCCTTGCCCTGTCCCTGGCCTACACGAATGCTGCTATTTCAGAGCCAAGTTCGCCCCTTTGTTCTTTCCTCGGCATCTTATTGATCTTCTGTGTTATTAATATTCACTTTTGGCTGCCAGATGAGCTCTAATGAACCATTCCCGTTTATTTTTAGCACGCGTAGAAAGTGGGCTGCGTTCTCCACATTGCATGTTGTTGGGGCGGCGTCTCCTCTCCACTCTAGCTGTTTCCTCCCACTCCGATGTCATGCTGCGTGAAAGTAGAGGTAGCCCAGTTGATGGACGGGCTGCCCCAAGGCGGGGGTCAGGGACAGAAACCGTGTGGTCCCGTAACTGTCCCTAAGGCCAGCCCATGGGAACAGGCTTTAACCCATAGGAACTCTAATGTGTGTGATGATGAAAGAAGCCACATGACTCTCATCAAATACATATCTGCCTACTCTTTAAATTGGGGCTTTGCTGTGTTTTGTTTGGGGGTTGGGGGTTGGGTCGCATCGGTGGTACTCAGGGGGCCCTTTGTGCTGCAGGGGTTCAAACCGTGGCGTGCCTCAGCACACGCCAGGTCGTGCCTCCTTCCCTGGAACCTCTCTGTAGCCACAGTCTGCCCACTTGTTTGTTTGCTTGTCTTTGGTTTGGGGGCCACAACCAACAGTGTTCAGGGCGTATACTCCTGGCTCTGTACTCAGGGATCGCTCCTGCAGGGCTCAGGGGGACCATGTGTGGTGCCAGGGATCGAATTCGGATCAGCCTTTGTTCTCCCTGTACCATCTCTCGGCCCCATAATCTGCCCACATCTTAGAGAATGCATCGGGTTCGGGTTTTGGGTTTTGGGCGATGCTCAGGAGTCACTCCTAGCTCCGCACTGGGTCTACACTCTACAGGGATTTAAAAAAGTCACATAAAGGCCCTGGAACCCAGGAAATCTCTTCACTCCCTGTCGGTGGGGGGCGTGGTCATGGCACTTGGAAGTTGAGAAGCAACTTAGAAACAGTAGACAGGCCCAAGGGAAAGAAGGAAGAGGCACGCCCATGTATTGTGACCTAAAGTCACACTTTCTTTTCCCTAGAGCTGGGGGGTATAGTCATGGCTTCTTCAGAGCTCAAGTGTCAGATGACAAGAAGCTGATGTCACCAGCCAACCAGAGGCTGCGCCCGCTCCCCTGCCGGGACCCCAGGACTGAACCTCATTCCAGCAGCCGAACTAAGAAGGAAAAGGGGATGTTATTTAGATGTGGGTGAGGGGCCTGAGCGATAGCACGGTGGGTAGAGCTCCTGCCTCGCACGCTGCTGACCCAGGTTTCGTCCGGGCTCTTGGGATGGGAGGGCCTGAGGGTCTTGCCTTGGGGCCACCGGGCATTGGGGTTTGAGAATGAGGGGAAGGAGTGAGGAGGGAGCAGGGCAGGTGGGGGTTCCCCTCCAGCTTCTCCCATTCCTTCGCTGCCTTGATCCTCTCTTTCCCTCTGGACCTCTCGTGGGGAACTGGGAGGCGGAGAGCGAGGCCTGCGGACGGTGGGAGCCCAGCGTGGCGCCGTGGGGAAGTGCTTCCTTGTGGTCCAGGTTGTGTGGTCAAAGAGCTCCAGAGCCACGCTTTGTGGTTTCCCTGACCTCGGTGATCCCTGCTCCCTGTGGAGGTGAGCACGGGAGCCGGTTACGTAACTGGGTCAGCACCACGCGGCTCCCGCATGGGTGAAGCCCAGTTTCAAAGCTGGAGAGTGCCAGGCCCAGACGCCGGCCCCTCCGGTGGGCAGACCTAGCGTTGCCTTACCTACTTCAGCCACTTCCTCTCCCTGGGGTTTCTGCCCAGCGCATGGGACTTTGCACGAAGTCAAGGATGGGTGCGGAGCAGGTGTTTGCCTGCCGTAGTCGGCCTTGCATTCCCGGCAGCGATTTGAGAAGGCGAAAATGCCTTGTCACTTGGCACAAGCCACACCGGGGAAAGATGAGAAGAGGCCCCTTTCCAGGGGAGAGCAGGCTGCAGCAATGAAGCCCCTCCCAGGTACTTGTGTGCTTGTCTCTGGTTGCTTGTGGTGTGTGGCCTTCCTCTTTTGCAAACCTCTCGCTTCCCCAATGCCTGTGAGGATCTCCCCCGTGTCCGGCGGCGGCTGATGGGTGTGCTAATAAAACCTTCCTTCCTTTGCTTTAGAGAATCCGGCTGATTCCTCCCTCCCAAGTGCTCCTGCCCACCCCACCATGGGACCGAGCCATACAACCAGAGCTGTACCTGAAACCCAGCCCACAGACCCCGGCCAGGAGACACCCATGCCAAGGCACATTTCTTAGTTCTGTAAAATATTTATATGCTGTCGGTTTGCCACCCAAGTCTCTGTAACCATTGCAAACTAGCCTGGAAGCCATTATAACCGACCAAAGCAGGAAGATTTTAGAGGGGCAAGTGTTGTGAATCGAATAATTGTGACCTGGAAGCTGGCAATGAGCCGTCTTGTGTCGATTTTGACTGAACCAGACGGCATCCCAGCTCTCATGCGTGCAGAAAATATCCTTTACCCCTGAGCCTCGCCGCTGGCCTTAATGCAGGTTGTTTGTCTAATTTTAACAGCACTGTTTCCTGCTCTCCTCCCACCACACGCAAAGCCTCCACTGCCGTTCGCTCCGGAGTGTTCACTGGAGCTCAAGAGCACAGACCTTGTTAATACTTAACCCCGGGTAAACAGGGCAGGTCATGGCCACTGCTCAGGCAGCCCACGGCAGGACACTGCATGCTTGGCAAAGGTCAGGAGGGGGCAGGATTTCAGGCAGGACCGTCTGAAGTGACACATTAGTTGTCTGAGGACAAGCAAACGTTCTCGGGTGCAGGGAGGGCCTCGCTCGCGGCCGCCCTCAGAGCAGGGGGCTGGGCTCAGGGCCAGGAGGGCCTCACTGTGAATGCAGACCCTGAACCTTCCAGAAAAGGCGTCGCAGCACGGACGGGAGACGCGCCGGCACCTTTGGGGGTAGAGCTCCTCCCTTACGGCCTCACGAGAGGTCAGGAGCCACCTCAGTTTAGACCAGGACCGCTGGCTTCGCACGTTGTTTCCTTCTCTTGCCAGACGCAATAGCAGCAACTCGTGACGTGTGTCTATATTACGTGCCCCCCCACCCCTATTATCCTATTATCCGGTTGGTTATGCCTGATACGAGCAGTCTAATGGGATGAGCAAAACGACCAGTCAGACAAGTAAGTCCGCTCCGCTCCTACGAGAACCACCCAGAGGGTCCATCCAGAGTGGCTGACACTTCACTGTGACGAAAGGAGGCAGCTCTGGCAGCTGACCAGGTGCTGGCCGCTGGGCCCCGGAGGCTTCACCCCGATGCTCGGGGGCGAGTTAGCCCCCCTTGCTTGGCCAGGACCTTGAAGTTCTGGCTGAAAAGGACTTTGGTTCTTCTAAGAGTGGCTCACCTAAGACCCCTGTGGGTGGGCTTGGGGCTTTCTGGAAAGCTGGTCTGGGCAGCCGACAGCCCTACTACGTGTTTGGGGTCTCCTGGGAGTCTCTGCATGAGCGCTGCCTCTTCCTCAGCAGGGAAGCAACCCCTTGTGAACAAGGCGATGCCCACACCCCTGGACGGGCGGACAGAGCACGGGTGGCTTCAGTCTCACCCTGCACCACGCTTTACACGCATGTCATACACCCTGCACCACGCTTTACACGCATGTCATACACCCTGCACCACGCTTTACGCATGTCATACACCCTGCACCACGCTTTTACACGCATGTCATACACCCTGCACCACGCTTTACACGCATGTCATACACCCTGCACCACGCTTTACACGCATGTCATACACCCTGCACCACGCTTTACATGCATGTCATACACCCTGCACCACGCTTTCACGCATGTCATACACCCTGCACCACGCTTTACGCATGTCATACACCCTGCACCACGCTTTACACGCATGTCATACACCCTGCACCACGCTTTACACGCATGTCATACACCCTGCACCACGCTTACATGCATGTCATACACCCTGCACCGCGCTTTACACGCATGTCATACACCCTGCACCACGCTTTACGCATGTCATACACCCTGCACCACGCTTTACATGCATGTCATACACCCTGCACCGCGCTTTACACGCATGTCATACACCCTGCACCACGCTTTACACGCATGTCATACACCCCTGCACCACGCTTTACACGCATGTCATACACCCTGCACCACGCTTTACGCATGTCATACACCCTGCACCACGCTTTACACGCATGTCATACACCCTGCACCACGCTTTACATGCATGTCATACACCCTGCACCATGCTTTACATGCATGTCATACACCCTGCACCACGCTTTACACGCATGTCATAGAGCTTCCTCAGAGCCGGAACTGGGCTTGTCAACACTGCCTTGCACCAACGGCTTCTACGAGCTTTAGTGCAGGAAGAGGAAAGGACTAAGGATGGGCCGTTTCGTCACACCACGGTGAAATGCTGTCCAGAAGGTGCCTTGGGAGGATTTTACCCACAGAGGACTGTTTCTGAAGGCCCAAGACTTGGTAGAACAGAGTCCATCTAAGTGTTGGGCGCGGAATTGACAAGATACTCACAAGAGAGAGACCAGATCCCTAGAAGGAAGACGGGGAACTGAAAACAGGCGGGCGGGAAGGAAGGTAGAGTTTGGGTCAGGAAGCAGTTGGCAGGACCGGGGCAGCTTCAGAGATGAGGCTCAGACCCCTTGGAAGGAATGCTGTCCATCATGGCGCGCATAAAGGTGAGAAACTCCAAGGTTTAGTTACGTAAATGCCAGCCAGTAAAAAATAAGCCACAGTTTTGGGGGGAAAATGAGAGAAAAGCCATCATTTATTTCTGAGTCACTGAAGTGTGAGGATCAGACAGAAACTTCTGGATTAAGCTTCTGGCCCGCCTCCGAACCAAGGTGTCACTGAGACTGCAGTCGACAGTGCATGTGGGCGAAGGGGACAGGCCACGTGTCCACTGAGACCTTAGACGGACACTGATTCCTTTTCACCCCACAGAGAGAGTTACATGGGGTTGAACCCAGTAATTTTGATCAATAATCTTTGAAATGAGAAAACTGGGGCCAAATAGGGCCTTTATTTTCCTCAATTCCTTTCCCACTGGTGTATTTCAAGCACTCAGAGAAACGACGTGAGCTTCGTACTCTCCGCCCCTGTCTCTACTGAGGAGGCAGCGACACCGCAGTGGCCTGTGCTGACTTGTCCTTTTCCATGAGGAAGTTGTGTGTGTGTGTGTGTGTGTGTGTGTGTGTGTGTGTGTGTGTGTGTGTGTCTGTTTCCAGTGTGCAGACGATTCCTTTTCCTACTGTGTGAAGGGTTTGGGTTTTTTGTTGTTGTTATCACTTGATCACTTGAATCCTGTTATTCATCGATTTGCTCGGCGGGCGCCAGTAACATTTCCATTGGACCCTATCACATGCCAATGTAGCCCAATGGCATCTGGTTGATTCAGGAATATGAAGAGCCTCAAACCATTCCTTCAGGGTCTTGACAAGGAAGTCTGACCATCTTGTAGGTGGGCGACCACGTGATCTTTTGACATCCCGTGGGATCCAGTCGGTAACGGCTCTAGTCCAACGGTCGTCTCCAAATCGCATTACATGTCCAACCCATCTGATTTTCGATGCCTTGGCAAATGAGACAGTGTCCCTGATTGTTGTTGTTATGAGATCTGCATTTGTTCATTTATTTCTATTTAGTACATCAGTCAGCAGGTGCTGTTTCCTCATGGAAGAAGCTGCCTAGATGTGTGGGTCAGAATTAGGGCTGTTAACGTGATGGAACTAAGGTTCTTGTCTGAAACTCGGTAGAAAATTAGCCCGATTTGAACAAGCACTTACCAGCTTTGTTTTATTTTTTTTTAATTTTCTAAATTAGACTTTTTATTGTTTGGGCATTCTCGGGTGCTCCTGCGTGCTTGGGGGCACCACGCAGCCTCGTCCTGCACGCAAACCTGCATTCAGTCCTTTGAGCCTGTTTGCTTCCTCTGATGAGAGTTTTACAGAATGAAAGATTTAAATTTTGGTAAAGTTTGAGGTCTCGTTGACGTTATCTTCATTTTTTTTTCATGCTTTTGATGGCAAGTTTTAAAAACGGTCTACCTCTGTAGCTTCCAAATATTTTTCTCCTTTGTTTTTCTGATTTTTTTATACTCTTACATTTTACATTTAAATTTGTCACCCCTCTTTTGGTTTTGTTTGGGTTTTGGGGTTATACCTGGCAGTACTCAGGATTTACCTACTCTGTGCTCAGGGATCTGTCTTAGTGGACTATACCTGGTGCCAGGAATTGAACCTAGGTCAGCCACATGCAAGGCAGGTGCGCTACCTGCTGTACTATATAGCTTTGGCACATAAGTCTGTTACCCATTTTGAGTTAATTTAGGCTTCTTTCAGGTTTGACTTTTTTGTTTCTTTTTTTTTTTTTTTTTGCCTCTAATCTGTCTCTTTACTATTTACCATAGTCTGGATTATCATAAGTGTTGAAATCACGCAAGCGGATTCCCCTTCTTTTTCTAAATGGCTTTAGTTCTTCTGGTTTTCCTGTGTTTTCTTATGCATTCTAGACTCATCTTTTCTTTATCAGTCCAAAAAAAAATCTTGCTGGGGTTTTAATAGGAATCATATCAAGCTTGTACATCAGTTTGTTGCCTGTTCCAAACCAGCACTCCATCTGGCTCTTTATTTATTTAGGACATAATTGTCTTCATTTATCAAGGTTTAGGGTTTGCAGCACTATAAGTCCTGTACATGTTTTGTGAGATTTACACCTCATTTTATTTTTTAATGACTGTAAATAGCCTTATACTTTATCATCTGGTGGCCATGTGTTGCTAACATGTAGAAATGTAACTGAATTTTAATCTATCTTGCATCTTGGTGATTTTCTGAACACACATACTTAATTCTAGGAGGGCATTTTATAGATTACCAGGGATTTTCTGCTTGGACAGTCTTGGTATCTGCAAATAGAATCAGATCCTTTCTCCTCTGTAGTCTGGTTTTCCTTTTTCCTGCTTTATTGCTCTAACTAGCACGGCTAATATTTCGTTGAATAACAGTGGTGTAAGCAGACAGCCTTGCTCTGTTGCTGCTCATACGGAGAAAATACTCAGTCTTCCAGCTTTTTCTCAGGTGCCCTTACAGTTTGAAGTTTCCTTATAGTTCTAGGAATTAAGAACGTGTGTGTGTGTGTGTGTGTGTGTGTGTGTGTGTGTGTGTTAAGGGTGAGGGAGAAGTGTGAGGAAGAATTTGAGATAGTCAAGAGTTTGAGTATTATAAATCTTATATTTTATTATTATTATTTCACTTAAGAAATTATAACAGCCTATTTGCTGGATTTTTTAGGACTTAGCTAAACAGGGCAAGACAGAGCAATGGACTTTCTTTTATTATCTTCATAAGAGATTTCAAAATGTAGTTTCTTCTCATTTTTGTCCTTGCCTTTTCCTTCCTTGTCTCTCTTTCTTTAAAAGCCATCATCAGGGACGGGAGATGTACCGCAGGCTTAAGTGCTTGCTTTGCATGCGGGCGACCCAAATTTGATTCCCAAAACTGTGGTTCCCCCAGCACTGGTGGGAGTTAACCCGTGAGAACACCAGTCAGGAGAGCCCCTGAGAACTTCCAAGTGTGTCCCAGATAGCAGCAACACAAAGAATCCATCAGTAAGTGTTGCTGAACTATATTTGATCAATGAAAGCCTTTTCAGCATGGTACAAGATTTTGTTTTGTTTGGGGGCCATACCTGGCGGTGGTTAGGAGTCACTCCCAGCTTGATGCTCAGGTGTGCTCCTCACAGTGTTCAGGGGACTGTGTAGTGCCAGGGAATGCACCAGACATCCCACTTGATCACTTGATTACTCGATCACTTGATATCCCGTTATTCATCGATTTGCTCAAGCAGGCACCAGTAACATTTCCATTTGACCCTATCATGTGCCAGTGTAGCCCAATGGCATCTTCTTGCTTCAGGAATATGAAGAGCCTCAAACCGTTTGTTCAGAGTCTTGACGAAGAAGTCTGACCATCTTGTAGGTGGGTGGCCACGTGATCTTTTGAAGTCCCATGGGATCCAGTCGGTATTGCTCTAGTCCAGCGGTCATCTCCAAATCACATTACATGTCCAGCCCATCTGATTTTTTGACGCCTTGGCAAACGAGACAGCCGTCTCTAACTCTGGATCGTCAACGGAGATTGGAACTTGGGATTCCTTCTCTCACTTGAGTGAGGCGTGATATTCCAAGCATAGCTCTTTCGATTCCTCTTTGGGAGAACCAAATAGCATTCTCATCCTGCTTTCGTAGGGCCCAGGTCTCTGAGGCATGCGGGGAGAATGGTGGAGTCGAAGAGATGTGCCCAGAGCTGGAGGTTCTTTGTCCTTTTTAGCTATTTCTTCCATGCTCTTGAAGGTGTTCCACGCTGCTCTCTTCATGCAAAGCCTATTCACATCGTTCTTTTGTTCCTGGCCCACACACCTCAAACTTTTACAATGTTTTTACACTAAAACGTTTCAAGATCTAGTGAAGATTAGTTTTTGTTGGGATTCCAAATTAATCCTTTTCTTTTGGATGCTTGTCTACATTTCACTATTAATTTAGTTTAAAATAAGCAGGTTTTACTTTATTCTTTGAAATAAAATATTTCTACGCCCTCTTACTAAAGTGTCTATGAGAAGGCTGTCAACATCTTGCAAATACATCTTCAAGTTAGAAGAAAGTTCCAAATTTCTTTCTCCAACAATATAAAGTTAATGTATATGAATTATGTTTGCTTTAACTTTACCATGTCCCTCCTCTGTATGAACTATTTTGTCACTACATGTATTGTATATTTTCCTCATCACCAGACTCTCAACATCATGAGGGCAGTTTCATATTTTATTTGTCACATACATTTGAGATACTCATAAAAATGTGCTTGATAAATTCTGGTGGCTCTGAAACCTTGCATTGTTTTGATATCCCAACCTGTATAAGGCAGACATTTAGGCTGTTTCCAAATTTTACAGTGATATACATGTAGCTAAATCTTTGCCTCTCTTTCTGCTTTATGAGTCATCTCATTTAAAATTATATCTGCATTAGACTTTGGAACCGCCATTTAAAAAACTCCTTTATAGGGTCATGTCACTGCAATTGCTCTGCTCCCTGGTTGTTTGGTTGGATGTTTATGTCAAGCTGCTTAACAAATGAGCATATGGTGTTACTTTCGTGTTCAGTAAAGTGAGCTGTGTTGGGAAGATGGAAGCGTGTTAGATGGTGAGCCCTATAGGGTTTAGAAAACGTTTGGCCAGGAAAGATTTAAAGGCCATGACTAAAATTTATAAACCCAATCTAGCAGATTAGGAAGGTTTGTTCCAAACAGAACAAACCACACTACTTGGGCGGAACTCAAGCTTGGTCAGACCCTTAAGTGCTGTCAGAAGGTCAAAGATGTGACCAAAACACAGCACTGCTGTCAAGGGGAGTCCCAGCATCATGTGTAGCACAGATGTGTTGACTGTCGGAGGTGGTTGAGGGAAGGCCTCTTTGGGACACTGAGGAGGCAGGAAGACGCCACTCGGCACCAGTTCTCTCAGGTTCCAGCCGTTCTCTTCCAGGATCAATGGCTTTGAGATGCTCTCTAGTAACATCAGTTTGCTCAGCTGCGAAGTGGAAGTAATGACAGCTTCTGTGATTATTTTGAAAAGCAAATGGAAAAAAATGCATATGACTCTTTGAACAAGACATGGACTGAGGTAGATGTACGTCTGACGAGAAGAATCGTGTCAGAAAGACATGGTGAGTAGGTGTACACCTTTCATGAGAAGAATCGTGTCAGAACTTAGTCCTACACCCTAGCTGTCAAGTTTCTTTTGCTTTCCCTTCTACTTTCCAATCAACCTTTCTGTTTCCAAAAGAAAAGAAGGATTGTGCCTGTGCTACTGGAGAGTCCCAGAAGATAGAGAGCTGCTTTACTGCTGGGGAAGTTGAGGGCAGTGTTGCAGGACATCATCCACGTCTCAGAGGACAGCTGAAATTGTAGAAGGCTGAGGGGAAGTAAGAGAGGGCGTGGAGCTTGAGAAGATAGGATGGGATGTTCTGGAAAGAGACTAGCAGACGTGTTCCTGGGTCCGCAGGTCTACCAGATGGCCAGGGGTAAAGACAGGCTGCGTTGCCTTGTCAGGGTACCTTTGGCAAGCAGAGTTTTGGGGTCCTTAGACATTTAAGGAGCATTCTCCTGGAGAGTAAAGGAGAAATGATTTGTAAGGAACAAACCAGGTCTATCTTTGTGTTTCTTCATATTTAAAATAAGATGTCTATCCTGTGCTCTGCAGGTTAACATGACATTTCAACTGATTCGGACTTGTCTTTCATTTTAGTTTTTTTGGAACACCCGTAATTGGATATAGTTAGTCCATGGATAGAGGTGATTTACATGTATCCAGTCACGTGGGGCCCTTGCCCAGGGCACTTTGCTTTGATTCTTTGATGGGTCTGGTTTGCATTTCACCAGGGAGCAGGAATTGAAGGGGAGAACCCTGAACTAACGGCCTGTGTTTCTAATTTATTGTGATGCTTCAGCGCCCCCTATGGGAAGGTGCCAGGCAGCAAATTGGGACAAGGAGGGTGACAAAGGAGCAGATTGAGGCTTAAATGCTCCATCAGAGCCCGGCGCTGGGGAAACACGCGCTAGTCGGAAAGGTCTGGGTCTATTTAAGCAGAGAGATTGTTGGACCCTGTGGAGAGCCAGCCAGGACGGAAGCTTGGAGCCTCTATTTGTGGTTGGTGACGTACGTGGCAGAAAGCTGGTTGGTGGGGCCACACAGGTGTGCCGTGACAAGTCTGGCTTTGGGTGGTAGCGGCTAGGACTGCGGACATGTAGGGAAATGAGCTGACTGTCTGGGGCTCAGGTGAGCCCTGGGAGGAGCGAATAAGCCAGGACGCCCGGGGTCTTGCGTCGCCCGGACCTTACGGGGTGTCTGCAGCCCCCCCACACCGTGTATGACCTAGGGCAAGAGCAGGGCCATGTCGGGCCTACACTGTGGGATGGAAATGCACACTTCAGAAGCAGACCTTTGCGTGAGCTGATTTTCTACTACCTCCACTGACTCATTGAATGAGTCCCCAGAGAGCAAGTTTTGGGCACCAGACTGTAAGCATCACTTATTTCCCCAGACTATTCATGTGAAAACTCCTCCCTGAAGACTTGTGATCTGACGGAGGGGTCCTGAATAACTGGTCATCTAGACCACTCTAGGTTAGGCTTGCCTTCTCCATGCTAGGGGTCAAGCTACTTGGCTCATTCAAACTAAGTTTGATGGTTTGGGCAGGAGGAAATTTCCATTATAAGTCCCCACAAGGATGTTTTTATCCCCATCCCGACCCCCAGGTAGAATACTTAATGTGGGTTAAATGGGAGAATAGTTTACAGCACTTTGGGAAAAGCGGCGAGTCCGCTAATTGAAGCATCTTTTCTCCACATATACAGAAATTTGCCAGTGTATAAATAGACAGGGGTTAGATATATATGGGCTAGTCTTAAGTACTAATAAAAGCCATCAAGGACATTAGTACACTTGAGCCAGAAAGTCAAAAACAAAAGCCGAAAAAGCCCCTTAGATTATACTAATGGATAGATAGATACCCTTTCTCTTCTGTTCGGCCATCAAAGAGCCAAGGTCTGCTATGTCTCTTACTAGTGCAGAGAAGGTCATTATTCTCTTCCCTTGTTTCAGATTAACAGCTTCCCTATTTTTATCAAGTGCACTCCCCCTTTCAAAATCCGGCCTTTGGTTTTCGACTCATCCTCCAGGAATTTTCCTAGCATGAGCAGCATTTGCGACACTGGTTGTGGGGAGAGAAAAAGCTTCTGCATAATCCATTCACGTGGGTGCCTCAGGACCGTGCGTGGCAGCGCTGCCATTTTATTGATTTTGCTCTCGTTAGCGCTGTGCTTCCAAACAAACAGCACTTCTGGAAATAAAGATCCTTAGCTCCAGCTTTCCCAGGCTTTGGAATGATCCTCCCCCTCAAAGGGAATGAATTTAAAAGGAAACACGACAGTGGTAGTAAAGGAGTGTGTGTTCCACATGTTCACTAACGTTTTGGGAGTGTGTGTTCACATGTTCACTAACATTTTGGGAGTGTGTGTTCACATGTTCACTAACGTTTTGGGAGTGTGTGTTCACATGCTCACTAACGTTTTGGGAGTGTGTGTGTTCACATGTTCACTAACGTTTTGGGAGTGTGTGTTCACGTGCTCACTAACGTTTTGGGAGTGTGTGTTCACATGCTCACTAACGTTTTGGGAATGTGTGTTCACGTGTTCACTAACGTTTTGGGAGTGTGTGTTCACATGCTCACTAACGCTTTTGGGAGTGTGTTCACATGCTCACTAACGTTTTGGGAGTGTGTGTTCACGTGTTCACTAACGTTTGGGGAGTGTGTGTTCACATGTTCACTAACGTTTTGGGAGTGTGTGTTCCACGTGTTCACTAACGTTTTGGGAGTGTGTGTTCACATGTTCACTAATGTTTGGGAGTGTGTGTTCCACATGTTCACTAACGTTTTGGGAGTGTGTGTTCACATGTTCACTAACGTTTGGGGAGTGTGTGTTCACGTGTTCACTAACGTTTTGGGAGTGTGTGTTCACGTGTTCACTAACGTTTTAGGAGTGTGTGTTCACATGTTCACTAACGTTTTGGGAGCGTGTGTTCACGTGTTCACTAACGTTTTGGGAGTGTGTGTTCACATGTTCACTAATGTTTGGGAGTGTGTGTTCACATGTTCACTAACGTTTTGGGAGTGTGTGTTCACATGTTCACTAACGCTTGGGGAGTGTGTGTTCACGTGTTCACTAACGTTTTGGGAGTGTGTGTTCACGTGTTCACTAACGTTTTAGGAGTGTGTGTTCACATGTTCACTAACGTTTTGGGAGGTGTGTGTTCACATGCTCACTAATGTTTTGGGAGTGTGTTCACATGCTCACTAATGTTTCAGCGCACTCTGCCATGTGACATAGACTTGGGTGGGCAATTTAGTTATCAACACTCAAAACGTTCCAGTTCTCCCCTGCCCCATCCCAGTAGAACATCTGATTTCAGTTTGTTCCTGCTCCATACACCTGACTCAGAAGCACACAAAGAGGCACTTTCCAGCATTTATTAGGGCCGTGCTGACCCTAACCATTGTAAGCTCTGTTCCTGCACCTGAGAGGATAGAGAGGAGCTGGAGAGAAGGCAACCCCGAGGAGCCTAAAAGATGGAAGGAAGGGAGAGGAGAGAGGAGAGGAGGGAGAGAGGAGAGGAGGGGAGACAGAGAAGGGGAGGAGAGAGAAGGGGAAAGGGAGAGGAGAGACAGAAGGAGAAGGGCGATTGGAGAGAAGGGGAAGAGGAGGGAGGGAAGACGAAGAGAAGGGGAGATGAAGAAGGGAGGGAGAGAATAGGAGGGAGAGAAGGGAAGGGGAGGGGAGATGGGGGAAGGGGGGGGGAGATGGGGAAGGGGGAGAGAAGAGGAAGGAGGGGAGAGAAGAGGAAGGGAGAGGGAGAGGAGACAGGAGAAGGGAGAGGAGAGGGGACAGAGAAGGGGAGAGGAGTTGAGAGGAGAAGGAGAAGGGGAGAGGAGAGGGACAGAGAAGGGGAGAGGAGTTGAGAGGAGACAGAGAAGGGGAGAGGAGAGGGAGGAGACAGAGAAGGGAGGGGAGAGGAGAGGAGACAGAGAAGGGAGAGGAGAGGGGGAGAGAGAAGGAGGGAGACGGAGAAGGGAAGGGGAGAGGAGAGGAGACAGAGAAGGGGAGAGGAGAGGGGGAGACAGGGAAGGGGAGGGGAGACGGAGCAGGGAGGGAGAGAGAGAGAGACAGAGAGGGGGAGGAGAGGAGGGGAGACAGAGAAGGGGAGAGGAGAGGGGGGAGAGAGAAGGGAGGGAGACGGAGCAGGGGAGGGGAGAGGAGAGGAGACAGAGAGGGGGGAGAGTAGAGGAGGGGAGACGGAGCAGTGGAGGGAAGGAAAGGAAGCAGATTTCATACCGTCAGTTTCCCCAACTCTGGGTATTTAACTAGAAAATACCAAAACACTAATTTGAAGAGATACCGACACCCCCCATAATTGTGGTGTTACTTACAGTAGCCGAGGACTGGGAGGCACGTGAGGGCCTGTCTACGGTCCCTCCCCGGTGGGATGTGCTCAGCTGGAAGGAGAAATGAAAGCCTGTCATTAGTGACCACAGGGCTGGACCCTGGAGCATCAGGCTCAGTGGAAGAGGTCGCATGGGGAAAGACAAACACCGCAAGGCCCATTCATCTGTGTCATCGAGAAAACAAACACGGAGAAACCAAGTCAAACAGCAGCTTTCGGACTCTGAGACCCGTTGGGGGTGACCAGCGGGGGAAGGCGGGCGGGCTGTGAGTCCTGGGCCGAAAGGGACGCGTAGGCTGATTCTCACAGATGCGCTCGCCCCCCACCCCATGTCAGGCGGGGTCTGATCAGAAGTACAGAGAAATGAGAGGCTCCGACTGCTGAAGCCGAGATGCTCTTTAGAGTCAGTGGCAGAGAGAGGCCCAGCCCTGACCGTCCCAGGCGTGGTTTGCTGAAAGTAGGTCCGGCGAAGAAGAAAGGGCAGCAGCCCGCAGCCCCTGTGCGGCCCTGAGCTTTTCGAAGCCGGAGCTGCCTTCAGGCCTGGCGAGCAGGTTGAGGGAGGGACAAGCCCATTGCGTTGGTGCCCGACGCCCCTCAAAGCGGGGACTGTTTCTGGGGTAACGCGGCGTAACTGCATCTCTGTTCTCTGCTGTCGGGCAGTTGCTTAAACACCTGGTCGCCCGCCTTCCGCTTCGTGCTAAGGTTCGTTCTCTCTCAAGCGGCTTGGGCCCACATCGGTCAGGTTCTCGGGTTCTGCAGGTTTACCAGGATGCTCAGTCTGCTTTGTTGGGGAAGTGAACGGCTTGCTCTGGGGTCTGAAACTTGGGGCCTTAGCCGAGGAGAGTCTCCGCTGTTGGAAAGACGGACGGGCAGAGAGAAGCTTCACTGCGCTTGGGGAACCGAGGCCCTTCCTCGGGACAGGATCCTTGACCAGCGGAAGGAAAGGGCTGGCATGGGCATTGCACGTGACCTCTAACTACCAGGACCAGGAAGTGGGTTCAGAGACCTCCTCTGGGCATGTGGCTGTGGACGTGGCCCCCTCTCGTGTGTGGGGGCGACTCCCCATGAGGAAAGTGAGCGGAGGCACTGGAATAGGCCCAGCTGGAGGCTCGCGTCCCAGAGACAGTGGGGTGGGGCCCCGGGGCTGGACGCCAGCAGAAGTCCACTCAGCACACCCTGTCCCAGTGTGGTCAGCGTGAGAGGCCGTGGGACTCACGGAGGCGCTTCAGAGACGCCACGAGCTTAAGGTGAAGGGAAATGCCAGAGGTGGTTTCTAAGTGGCAGCAACGTCCCTTCCAGGAGAGGGGCTGAGGCAAGCTTCCCGCGTCATCACCCGTGAGGGGTCACCGAGGGGCAGGACATGTGTGTTTGAACTTGTATGAACACGTGTGGGTGTTATATGTAATTGTGAGTGTTGTATGTGAGAGTGTGTGCCTGAGTTTGTGTGAAGGTATAAGTGTGTAATTGGGGTGTGAATGTGTGCCTGAGTGAGTGTGAGTGAGAGTGTATCTGGTGTATCTGAGTGTTTCTGAGGTTGTGTGAACATGCATGAGTGTAATAGGGTGTGAGTGAATGTGTGTCTGAATGTGTGTATCTGAGTATGTGTGAGTGGGTATATCTGAGTGTATCTGAGACTGTGCAAACATGAGTGAGTGTAACAGGGTGTGAATGAGTATGTGTGGGTGTATCTGAGTGTGTCTAAGGCCGTGCGAACGTGTGAGTGAATGTAATGGGGGGGAGTGCGTGTGTATCTGAGTATGTGAGTGGTATATCTGAGTGTATCTGAGACTGTGCAAACATGAGTGAGTGTAACAGGGTGTGAATGAGTATGTGTGGGTGTATCTGAGTGTGCCTAAGGCCGTGCGAACGGTGGAGTGAATGTAATGGGGGGTGAGTGCGTGTGTATCTGAATATGTGTGAGTGGTATATCTGAGTGTATCTGAGACTGTGCAAACATGAGTGAGTGTAACAGGGTGTGAATGAGTATGTGTGGGTGTATCTGAGTGTGTCTAAGGCCGTGCGAACGTGTGAGTGAATGTAATGGGGGGTGAGTGCGTGTGTATCTGAGTATGTGTGAGTGGTATATCTGAGTGTATCTGAGACTGTGCAAACATGAGTGAGTGTAACAGGGTGTGAATGAGTATGTGTGGGTGTATCTGAGTGTGTCTAAGGCCGTGCGAACGTGTGAGTGAATGTAATGGGGGTGAGTGCGTGTGTATCTGAGTATGTGTGAGTGGTATATCTGAGTGTATCTGAGACTGTGCAAACATGAGTGAGTGTAACAGGGTGTGAATGAGTATGTGTGGGTGTATCTGAGTGTGTCTAAGGCCGTGCAAACGTGTGAGTGAATGTAATAGGGGGTGAGTGCGTGTGCATCTGAGTGTGCGAGAGCAGAGGTTGCTTACGGATACACCCGTCCTTGTTTTCTGTCTCGTGAGTGTGTTCTGCTGCCTAGATGAAGCTGCTTTGGAGTCTCGGGAGGATGAACCGCGGGCCGGGCCGGCGTTAACTTGTGAGGGAGGGGCGGGGTCAGGGCGGGCCCTGTGTGTGCAGACCTCACCCGCACCTGGTTTCTTGGCATCACCCTCCGGGGCCCTTATGACGGGAATGCCGGGCAGTCACCGTGCCCTGATACAGCGGCCCTCTTAGCAAATGGGTTTGGTCAGGACATGTTGAATTCCGAAAGGTCAACAACCTGCAAACACGGCAGAAAACACGGGAAGCCCTCGTCCTGCGCCAGCTGGCCCGGGCAGACACCTGCCGGGCCCTGAGGGCAGGGGTTTCTCAGCAGGCCCGTGGCTTTGTGGTCCCACAGGCCATTTTCCTCCCGAGGAAAGTCTGGTAGCAGCCCCAGAGACTAGCTCTGAACCCCCGTAGGGCGTGTCCCAACAGCGGTTTCCCCACACAGCTCCTGTGACAGTTGGGGGCGCGTCCTCCAAGGCGGCGTGGGTGCAGGGAAAAAGGGGAACTTGGGCCCTGCTCAGACTGGTCGTTTCTAGAACTTTCTACTTAAGGAACCTGCTGGTGGCTATTCTGCTGGGCGTGGGGGGTGGGCCATCGGGGTGGGCCCTGGTCCTCCCTGCCCCCCACTTTGGTTCTGGTGCTGAATTCAGAGGGGTCAGAGCCCGAGGAGCCCTTTTCCCTCGTCGCTGCTTTTCTGTATCCGATCCCGCTCCTGTACCCGAGGACCCGTGCGCCACGAGCATTAGAGAAGTGTCTGGCGGGGAGGTTCCGTGGATGGAGTCGTCCTCGCTGCCTGTCCTTCCTCCGCCTCCTGAGCCTGTCATCGACCACCACCACCCCACACGGGGTGCAGGAGTGCAGGGTCCCCGTCCTCAGCTCGGGAGGCCCCAGGAAGCGCACGCGACTGATCCCGACTCCTAGGAGGTCACCCCAGTCCTCCTGTGCGTCTGCTCCGTGACTGAGCAGTTTGCAGCTGGTGGAGAGTGTTCTTCCCTTCGTCCTCTGTGGCCTGCCCCCCAGCCTCCCCGGCATCTCTCTCCAATCTTGGCTTTTCTCTTAGAGAACTGGCTTGTCTCAGGTGAATCCACGAATGAAGCCTGAAGTGCCAGGCAGGAGGCCTACCGCTCCCGGGCCGCCTCTCAGAGGAGGCGACTCTTCGTGGCCAGGCACACTGGGCGCAGAATGGCTGCAGCGTCAGAGGCTCCTCTAGAGAATAACTCCCGCCTCTCGTCCCACCCCGCTGTCAGGAGCTTTCGGGACCCCCAGCTGGTATCCGTTGGCCGCTGGCCGGCCTCGCCTGTCCCCTGTCAGCCTCGACTCCTGCTCTTCTCTCTTCTGTGGCTGGGGCGGGGGTCTCAGAAGGTCCTGGGGTTTTTCCCAGTGATGCTGAGCCTGTCTGGCCGGACGGTTTACCGTGGGGGCCTGGGAGTGGTGTGTGCGCCAGTGCAGCCGGGCCTTCCCGAGGTGCTCAGGGTACCCTAGACATGTTGGGCCATGTGCTCTAGGGCCAGTAGCCCCACATCGGGTCCTGCACTCTGGGACCCACACTCATGTTCTGGACTGGCTCGTGCTCACACACGTGTTCTGGGCAGCTCGTGCTCACACATGTGTCCTGGGCGGCTCGTGCTCACACCCATGTTCTGGGCAGCTCATACTCACACACGTGTTCTGGGTGGCTCGTGCTCACACACCGTGTTCTGGGCGGCTCGTGCTCACACACGTGTCCTGGGCGGCTCGTGCTCACACCCGTGTTCTGGGCAGCTCATACTCACACACGTGTTCTGGGTGGCTTGTGCTCACACACGTGTTCTGGGCAGCTCATACTCACACACGTGTTCTGGGCAGCTTGTGCTCACACACACGTGTTCTGGGCGGCTCATGCTCAGACCCATGTTCTGGGCGGCTCGTGCTTAGATCCATGTTCTGGGCGGCTCGTGCTCAGACCCATGTACTGGGTGGCTCGTGCTCACACACGTGTTCTGGGTGGCTCGTGCTCACACCCGTGTTCTGGGCGGCTCGTGCTCACACCCATGTTGTGGGCGGCTCGTGCTCACACCCATGTTCTGGGCGGCTCGTGCTCACACCCATGTTGTGGGCGGCTCGTGCTCACACCCTTGTTCTGGGCGACTCGTGCTCACACCCATGTTCTGGGCGGCTCGTGCTCACACCCATGTTCTGGGCGGCTCGTGCTCACACCCATGTTGTGGGCGGCTCGTGCTCACACCCATGTTCTGGGCAGCTCGTGCTCACACCCCTTGTTCTGGGCGACTCGTGCTCCACACCCATGTTGTGGGCGGCTCGTGCTCACACCCATGTTCTGGGCAGCTTGTGCTCACACCCATGTTCTGGGCGGCTCGTGCTCACACCCATGTACTGGGCGACTGGTGCTCACATCCATGTTCTGGGCGGCTCGTGCTCAGACCCATGTTGTGGGCGGCTCGTGCTCACACCCATGTTCTGGGCGGCTCGTGCTCACACACGTGTTCTGGGCGGCTCGTGCTCACACCCATGTTGTGGCGGCTCGTGCTCACACCCATGTTCTGGGCAGCTCGTGCTCACACCCATGTTCTGGGCAGCTCGTGCTCACACCCTTGTTCTGGACGACTCGTGCTCCACACCCATGTTGTGGGCGGCTCGTGCTCACATCCATGTTCTGGGCAGCTCGTGCTCCACACCCATGTTCTGGGCGGCTCGTGCTCACACCCATGTTGTGGGCGGCTCGTGCTCACACCCATGTTCTGGGCGGCTCGTGCTCACACCCATGTTGTGGGCGGCTCGTGCTCACACCCATGTTCTGGGCAGCTCGTGCTCACACCCATGTTCTGGGCGACTGGTGCTCACACCCATGTTGTGGGCGGCTCGTGCTCCACACCCATGTTGTGGGCGGCTCGTGCTCACACCCATGTTCTGGGCGGCTCGTGCTCACACACGTGTTCTGGGCGGCTCGTGCTCACACCCATGTTCTGGGCGGCTCGTGCTCACACCCATGTTCTGGGCGGCTCGTGCTCACACCCATGTTCTGGGCGGCTCATGCTCACACCCATGTTCTGGGCAGCTCGTTCTCATACCCGTGTTCTGGGCAGCTCGTGCTCACACACGTGTTCTGGGCGGCTCGTGCTCACACCCATGTTCTGGGCAGCTCGTGCTCATACCCATGTTCTGAGCGGCTCGTGCTCACACCCATGTTCTGGGCGGCTCGTGCTCACACCCATGTTCTGGGCGGCTTGTGCTCACACATGTGTTCTGGGCAGCTTGTGCTCACACCCATGTTCTGGGCGGCTCATGCTCACACATGTGTTCTGGGCAGCTTGTGCTCACACCCATGTTCTGGCGGCTCATGCTCACACCCATGTTCTGGGTGGCTCAAGCTCACACATGTGTTCTGGGGGGTCTCTGGTGCTCACACCCATGTTCTGGGGGTCTCTGGTGCTCACACATGTTCGGGCATCTCTGGTGCTCACACACGTGTTCTCGGGGTCCTCTCTGTGGTCACTCACTTGTTCTCGGGTCTCTGGTGCTCACACACGTGTTCTCGGGGGCCTCTGTTCCCAGTACATGAGCCCCTGAGCACCCTCAGGCCGAGTGTCTCAGATACAACCTCCCCGCCTCCAGTCTCCGCAGAGGAAACAGCCGCTGTGGCTGCTTAGCCGGGACTGAGGCCTCAGCAGGGCAGGAGCAGCCGCCCGGAGTCCAGGCGGGCCCTGGCTAATCACTGTTTACACCGGTGCTCTCGCGTGCTCTGGCTGGAGGGTGCGGGGTGCTCCCCAGCCCCCGTGACCTTGTTTTGCAGGGAGATCAGGTCTCCCCACCTCCTGCCTGCCCCCCAAAACAATAAAACCCTCAAGGTTGCATCTGGCTCCCGTGCTCCTGGGAAACTTAATTTTTATTATTCCAAAGATGATGGCATCAGGCCGGTCTCCCGGTGGATGGCAAGGGCTGCTCCATGCCACGGTTCTCCTCCAGATGCTCCCGGCTCCCTCTTTTTCCTCTAATCTCCCTTGGGAGGTTGGACGGGGTGGGGGGATTAAATATGCCCAGTGAGATGTGCGTTTTCCAGTTAGGGAAAGATGTCTGGATTGAATTTGTTGATCTGGCGGCCTTAAGACTGTCCCCCGTTCCTTCCTCGCTCTTCTCCGTTCCCTCTTTTTTCCTGGGGTGCCCCAGTGCCAGGGCGTTGGCAGCAGATGTTTTCGCCGTCATGCTTGGGGCCTCTGCGGGTGCCTTTCGCCTCTGATGGATGCGCGTTTCTGCCTCAGCCCTCTCTTTGATCCCCAGCCTAATGTTTTCTAGGTTAAGGAAGATCTCACACGCAGCCCTTGTGGAATCCACACTTCCACTCTGGGGACAACTGGGAATCACCAAGAGTTCGCCTGTGCTCCATCTGTTGTGGGGATCGAGGAGACATGAAACACAACGATTTCATTGTCTGAGCACCCGAGCTCAAGCCCAGCCGAGGTGGTGACGCCCAGGGCAGGCCTGTCCCCCAGGGCCCTGCCTCCCTGCCACACCTCGCCCCTGTAAACGGCTTCAGGCAGCTTCCCTTCCTCTCCCTGATCCAGTGGAACCCCTAAAGGCTTCCCAGACCCCCAGATCGAAGCAGGTTCTTTTGATTGTTGGACCAACCGTGAGGTGTGATTTCTTCTCTTAGAAAACAATAACAAACCTAATTAAAATGAAGTCCTGTGAGCCAGGAAATGACAGTGTCTGTCCATAGCCAGGCAGCTGCGCGAGCTGGAGAGGGCTGGGGAGGGGGAGGGCCGTGTGGGAGGGGGAGCTGCACCCTGCTTCCTCCCGCCCCAGCCCCGACCGCCCTCCTCGTCTCTCCTGGGACCAGCATCCTTTGTCTGCCGTGAGGAGCTCCTGTCACTGCCTGCACCGGCTCCCCAGCCTCCTGGGTCCCTCCTCTCTCCGGCACTTGCTCGCCAGCCTCTCACTATTGGAGAACCTGCCGATGACATAAGTGTTCAAGGAGGCCGCTTGCAGCCCGGCTGCAGAGTTTAGGAGCCAGAGGGGGTGGCTTGCAGATGACAGCGCTTGGGAGGTAAATGGGCTTGGCATGGCAGTGAAGAATCAGGGCTGGGTGTTGGGGGTGGCGCGAGCTGCCCTCCCTCCATATCCAGGGCTCCAGGAGACTGTTCGTGGCGCCCGGCTTCAGGGTGGCTGTTAACGAGGAACTCGACACGCCCCGCAAAATGCCTGGTGAATCTCAATAGTTTGCAGAGAGCCGAAATCACCGTGTCACGCCTGCCTGTCTCGTGTCAGGCCTTGTGGCATTGTGGGGCGCCCAGGGAAGGGGCCCGTGGGCAGTCGTCCCCTCCATCCCTCATTCCCCTGCAGCGCAATCCGAGTGCAGAGAGCCGAGGCCGGCCAAGGCTTTTGTGCACTGGTAGAAGCTCCTCTCCCCATCCGGGATTTAAGGAGCTGGGCCCGCAGTTCCAGGCGGGAAGCACAGACCTGAGCTCAGCGGGCCTCCCAGGGGCGCCCAGAATATGGTGCCCGGACAGGGGTGTGTGTCGGGGCCAGGGGCGGGGCACTCCTGTGCCCTAAGGGCTTTCCCCACGCTCCTTTTCCAGCCCTTCCTCCTGCCCGTTTCTCCCCAGCTGGGCTCTGCCCCCCAACACCATCTTGCTCTGTGTTCCAAGGTCCCAGCAGTCTCCCGTTCCCACACACACCCTCTCCAGTATGTTGGGATCTCTGCCCACAGCTTCTTCTAGGAGGTTCCCTCACTTATCCCAGACCTCAGTCTGTTCCTAAAGAAGCCGTGACTGTGGGCGTCCCTGGAGGCACCAGTGTCCTCGGCAGACTGAAGGCAGAACCAGCCTGGGCATCAGCTGCGAGATTCTAGAACCCCTGCATCATCGCAGAGTTGGAATAAAGGAATGCTGAGCATGTGGTCCATGGAACGTGGACTGCCCCCGTCTCCTGCCTCTTTGGCCCCCTTTATGGCCAGCACTGCCCACTCAATGACCCCTGGGAGCCTCTGCCCGCTCTGGCTCAGATGCCCTTGGTGGAGGAGGCCCACCGGCCCAGGAGGCTGCGGAATGGCGTGAGGAATTTGCAGAGCTCAGTCTCTTGCCTGCCAGGTTGCCATGGGCGCTTTGGCGTCTGCAGATCAGGGCACGTGAGCTGTGTCCGCTATTGGGGTGTCTTAGCTCCCGCAGCCGGGTAGGAGGGCCCGATGAAGCCATGTCCCCGCCGCCGGGGGCCGAGCAAGGGATTTAGGACCCCGTTGCCCACCGGCGCTTGAGTCTGTGACAGGAAAGTGTGTGAACGCACCTGCCCTCCCCCTTTGACATCAGGCCAGAACCATCACTCTCCGCTGGAGTGAAGCTCTGCGTCCTGGGGGCCTGGGTTGGAGGTCCAGAACCTCCGGACCCTCTAAGCACTGCCCGAGCGTGTATCCCCACACCAAGCCCAAACAAAACAGTTTAGTTTGTCTTTTCTGCACCTCAGGCCATGGAGGTCTTTTCCACTCCAATTCAAGACAGGTGCAGATTTAATCCAATTAACGTTTCCATTATTTGGGTTTGGGGGTCACACCCAGTAGCCCTCAGGCTGACCCCTACTCTGTCATCGGGGATCACCCCTAGTGGTGCTGGAGTGTTCTGTTTCTCCCCCCCTATATGGTATTGGGGTGCTGTCTGCGCCCCTGGGTAGGCCAAGGGAAAAGCACCTTGCCCTGTGCGATCTCCCTGACCCAGGGCTCAGCTTTTTTAAACTTGCTCCGAGTGTAGTCGTGGAGTTAGACAGAACGGATCGTGCATTTGTGAGGCCCTCGTCACCCAGCTGGCAGGAATCTGATTCCACTGGGTGTTTTGAGCTGCCCCCAGGTACAGCCGAAGATAAAGATTCCAGAGCCATGAGTTTTGTGCTGTGAAGGTGGATTCCGGTCTTCAAATCTATTCAGGGATAGGGAAGATGAGCTGGTTTTCGTGGACGTTGCTGGGTGAATCAGGAATCGTGTGGGGCGGGGAGGCACCCGTCTCCTACCGAAAGCCCAGATGTAGGAGTGGGCGACGCCTTCCCCTCGCAGCCCTGCACCCGCTTCTGCACCTGCATGGCGCGCTGGTACCTTCCCCAGGGCACTGTGCACGGCCAGCGGTCACAGGTCACAGGCAGGGGTCACAGCAGGAAGCCAGTGCTCCAGCACGGTAAACCCCTGTCCCCAGCGGTCACAGGCAGGGGTCACAGCAGGAAGCCAGTGCTCCAGCACGGTAAACCCTGTCCCCAGCACGGCTCCAGCCTTCTTTACAGGTCCAGCTTTCCCTGGGTCATAAACCCACTTTATCCTTCCCGGAAAGTGTAAGAATTGTTGCCAGCCTATGTGGACTCCCGTCTCCCCAAGAAAGAAAGCAGTCGGAGAACCTGCCTAGCGTGTTCGCGACCTGGCGTGCGCTCCAGCATCCTGTGCCCTGGGAGGAGGGGCCGGCTGTGGAGTCAGTATGTGAGGGTGCTTCCTCCCCGCTTGGCGGTGCCGGGGTGCTCTGTGCACGGGGCCGCGCACTGCCTGCCCCTCACCTGCCCCGCCATGCTGCTGTCTCAGCGGACACTCAGAAGCAAGGTGTGGGTGACGGGGTAGCTGCTAGCGGCCGCCTCGTGCACCTGATGGCCATCTTCAGGGTAGGGAGCTCCATGGGAGCTTCCAGAAGGGACTGCCTTTGGGTCTAGCTTACTCAGCTGTGCTGCGTTTGGGTGGAGATGGATGAGCCTGTCTCGTTCCCGGGCGGAAACACGCTGCTGGAAGGGCCAGAGGGGGTTTTCCTTTGGAGCCGGAGAGGCTGTGTCTGTCTCCTCATCCCAGGCCTCACGCCAAAGCGAGCTATTGGAAGTGATGATGGAGAGGCAGGCACGCTGGTGTTTACCCCGAGCCAGCGGAACGGCAGTGGCCCCCTAGGTGAGCCCACCAGACTTCCACCTTCTGTGACGGCAGAAAGCCAGACTTGATTTGGTGTCTGTTGGAAGCTGTTTTCCCAAAGAGCCGCGGTTTCTCTTCCCTGGGCTTTCTGGCATCGAAGCTTGGGGAGACCCGAGTAGACGGAAGTATCATAAAACCTGGAGGGAATCAGGACATTGGGGTAACTGGGAGAGGTCATCAGCATCTGTCAGCCAAGAGTCCCTTACCCAGCCTGCCGGTGCCCAGAGCTGGCCCTCGGTAGTTTGGCAGGAATCTGTTTCTTTGGGGGCCACAGCCGGTGGTCTGAGGGCTTATTCCCGACGCTGTGGTGGCACTTGGGGAACAACCATATGTAGTGTCAGCGTTGAACCACGCCACCCTGTCCTTAACCCCTGTAACATCTCTCCGACTGTGGTCCCAAGATCCGTGACGTGTCCCAGATACACTTAAGAGAAGCAGAATCACTGCCTCGTGCCGCCGTGGGCTGTTCAGTGTCTGAGGGATGGAAATAGCTTCAAACTGCTTTGTGTGCGGCAACACTGGGAATTTATTTTCAATTTTGGCATATTTCCAATAAGTAAATTTTATGATGTGTAGATTTTACCTTAAGAAAACTATTTTTCTTCAAAAATATCTCTTGACAAAGATATTTTTAACCTTCAATAATATATTATCCCCTCAAACATTTCCTTTATGTTATTTTCAGGTACAAGGTTTATGTTGAAAATGTGTTGCCAATGGCATTACCATTTAAAGCTAGTAAATATTATTCTTTCAGTGCACATTTCTTTTTAGCACATGGGATTCATAATCACTAGAAATAATGCAGTGACCAGATTTTATTTTCTTATGTGTGATTTTTACATCTGTTAAGGTGAGGAAATACTAAGATTTCTGTGTATTGGGATTTGGTACTTAAACAACTCTATAAAGGTTGTAGTCAACACTATTTTCAGACTCTGAAATGTGAAAAAGTAAAACAAAAAATGACTTTACATTGTAGCAGATTAATGAGTTTATTCTAATCCTGCCCCCTTTTTGCTGCCTTCTTAATTTTCTTCTTTTATGGACCAGTTCACTTCAAAAATACTATTTTAAATATTTATTCTTTTTCGGCAGCTCATTAAAGCATGCGCACGTAGATGAGTACAGATTGTACATTGCAACTTGATGAACTCTTGCATGGAGCACATCTCTCTCACCAAAACGAAGGCCGAGTGCAGAAATGAGCCAGAAAACCATCTCACTCGTATCCCTTCCAGCCCTTCCTTCTCTCCCACAACCAAAATTAACTGCTACCACAACTGAAACTTTTTAAAAATCATGGTAAGAACACTCAGGATGTGAGAGTCTTGTCCAAATGCCTCATCAGTGCTCAGTACAGAGGTTGTACCCAGATGTCTTTAGGACAGCATCACCTCACTTCATTGAAATCACTTCATTGACATCACTTCATTAACATCGCTTCATTGAAATCACTTCCTTGAAATCGCTCCTCAGTTCTTCCCACCAGTTCCTAGCAACCACCATAATGTGGGATTATTGTAATCCTACCATATGTGGGATTATTGTAGATACCTCCAAGAAGTGAATTTTCTAGTTTTTGTTTTTCACTGATTTATCTCACTTAGCATAACATTCTCAAGATACGCTCATGTGCTCAGATACCGCAAGATTTGCTTTGTGGAAAGCCGAATAACTATTCTGTGCCTATACGTGGCCTCTCTGCATTATTAATAAAACTGTTCTTCATCCATTGACTGTCACTTGAGTTGTTCCCACATCCTGACTGTTGTGATTAGTGCTATAAGAAACACGGACCTAATGATATCTCCTAAGGACCTGATTTCAGTTCTTTAGGGCCCAGGAATGGGAAGGCTTAGTCCCACAATGGCCCAAGCTTGAGTGTTTGACATACTGCCATATTGGTTTCCATAGCAGTTGTGCCAC
This sequence comes from Cryptotis parvus, assembly GCA_021461705.1. NCBI lineage: Eukaryota > Metazoa > Chordata > Mammalia > Eulipotyphla > Soricidae > Cryptotis > Cryptotis parvus. Next base: position 95,490 of record JAJIBD010003656.1, read on the forward strand.
CAAGAGTCTGCATGGTTCCAGCATTTCCACATTCTCACCACGTGTCTTCTGTGGGTTGTTTGATAATAGACATCCTACCAGGTGTGAGCAACTGTCACATTGTAATTTGGATTTGCACTATTCAGTGATTAGTGATGATTATTGTCTTTTCATCTGTCAATTGACATTTGTATGTCTTGGACAAATGAAAATTCACTCATTCGATGAAAGTCTATTCAAGTTACTCATATTTTGCTATTCATTTATAGGAGTTTTGCATATACTTTAGAAGTGAATCTTTTATGATTTTCAATTTTCATATTCTGTTCTATAGATTGACTTTCATTCTATTGACGGTTCTTTGCTCTGCAGAAGCTTTGTAGTTTGATGGCATCCCACCCGCTAATTGTGTGTGTAGCCTGTGCTTTTGGTGCTATATCTGGAAACATTGCCAAAATTATCATGAAGCTTTCTGCCTATATTTTAAAGGTTTAGGTCTTATGTCTCATATCTTGTTTGTCTGTACTTTTGAGCTGGTTTTGATATAAGATTAGAATCCAGGTTCATTCTTTGTATAAAATACCCAGTTTCATCAATAATTCATATGGAAAAACTATCCTCTCCTTTTGTGTATTCTTGGTATTCTTAAAGGTCAGTTAACTGGATGCATAAATTTATTTCTTGTCTTTATTTCATTGGCTCCTACATTTTTCCAGTGCCATGCAGTTTTGATTACTGCTGCTTTGTAATGTATTTTGGATTCAGGAAGGGTTTGTTCTTAAGATTGTTTTGGTTGCTCAGGAATTTGTTGCTCAGGTTTGTTATTACTCCAATGAATTTTAGGATCGTTTGCTCCTTACTAAATAAACACAAGTGAATTTTGATATTCTTACATTAGTAGATACTATTCTGTGTGTGTTGTTGTTGTTGTTGTTGTTGTTGTTGTTGTTGCTGCTGCTTGCTTGCTGAGGGCAGACCTTGTCAGTATCAACCAGTCAGTGTTTCCTTGTCAGCACCCCCCTGTTGTGAATGAAGGAGCAGGATGGTAGCAGGAAGAAGACCAGCCCTGGAGGACGCCTCCCACCTTCTGCTTGGCAGGGTGCGGCCAGGAGGTGGATGTGTGATTCCTGCGGGCACTGCAGGGGCCAGGAGGTGGCCCAGTGTGTGGGACGGTGCAGAGAAGCAGCTCTGGTCCCTTTATGGTACACAGGTCCCTGGGCAGCCCCTGGTTTGGCGCATGGAGCCCGGGGCTGGAAGTAGCCTCAATGCAGTGCTGGCTGTGGCCCAGGGACCCAGAGCCAACATCCTGTGACTTCTGTTTGCTGTTTCTGTGGGTGTGGGGTGATCCAGCTCGACGGGAGCCCCTTCTCATCACAGCCACAGGGGCTGGCTGCTGAGTATTGCAGGGGCCATCGGGGCTACCCCAGCACTGCTGGGGGGATGTGGGGAGGGGAACTTGGGGTGTTCTGCGTGCCAGCAGGCTCCAATCTGCGTGTCGTCTGCGCGCGCCCCCCTTTCCCTCCCAAGAGAACGCGCGGGCGGCACCTCCTGGCGCCACACACGCTCCCTGGAAATGCAACCGCTTCCCTGACTCACCGGCTCCCGCGCGCTCATTTGCTCTGAGGCCGTTTGCTTGCACGGAACTGCTGACCCGATTCCCTGAAATCATTCCAGAGTCGGACTGAGCCCCCCTCCCCCTGCTGCTAGGGGAGGAAAACCCTGGGCAGGCGCCTGGCGTGCGCCCGCGTCTGTGGGGCGATGCGCCTGCTCATCCATGCTGCATGGGGCACCCCCAGCCTGGACACAGGGCAGGTGGCCACCCCCGGTTGAACGTGCAGCCGCGCTAAGTGCGCCTGATTGGTGTGGTTCATGGGCCCGGTAATTGATGACTGTCGGCGCGGGAAGTCTTCAGAGGCGACGCAGCGCCAAGGCAATCACTCCATCCATCACGGTGTTTGTTCCCTCTCTCCCGGGACCCCGCCGACCCACCAGGCAGATTGCTGATGGCCGCTTTGTGTGCGCCACTGCCCGCATTTACTGCGCGTCGGTGGTGGGGACTCAGACGCCAGAAGCACAGGGGACGTGCCCGCGGCTGCCCATTCTCTGTCGTGACGGACTCCCTTAGCCCCTCTGGCCTCCTTTGCATGAGATTTGTCATTTATTGGCATTGGGTTTTGTTTGAAAAAAAAACCAGTGGCCTAGTGGTTATTAGGAATATTAATTGTAAGCCTTGGGATAGGACGACTGGAATAAAATTCCTGCAGGGCTGTTTGTAATGCAGATTGTTAGAAACAAGAAGGGGAGAATAATGAATAACAACCAGAACTAATCAGCTGGGTGCGTGTGTGCGTGTGCTTGTGTTTAATCCAGTGATAATGACTAAAAGCAGTTATAAAAGAAGTAGGACTTCAGCGGCGACATTGCCCGGCTCCCTCCCAGGCTTCTGAGCGCTTTTCTCCTTGAGTTCTCTGGCTCGGCCCAAACCTGGGTTCTCAACCCAGGAAACTCGAGGAGGGGGCCTGCCAGGCGGAGGCGGGGTCACAGGGTGACAGGTGAGATGCCTGTCTGGGACCCCTGACCCCGCAGAGGGCCAGGAAGCGCACTTGACGGTGTCCTCAGTCTCCTGGGAAATGGGGCAGCGGCAGGGAGGGGGTGGGCCAGGGGGCTGGGGCGTGGCTGAGACCCCAGCTCCACCCCCGGCACAGGTGGCGGCAGCAAGAGGCAGGAGGCCCCGGCTCTCTGAGCCCCTATGCCGTGTTCCAGCCGTGGCCGAGGAACCCAGGGAGCCTGCGAGGAAGCCGAGGCGTCTCTCAGGATCTACAGGTCCTGCCCCTTCACTCTGCCCCCTGGAGGATTAGCTCCCGGGTGGCCAGCTTGCCATGCCCTGGGGAAGGGGGCTCGGCAGACACCCGCCACGTGGCAGCTCTGGAGGGCAGTCAGGAGCCCGCAGCCTTGCTGGCTGGACGCTTGGCTCCCATGCGAAACAGACTTGCTTTGCTGCTGGCCACCATCGGCTCCCAGGAGCCGGTTAAGCTCCTGCCCTGCCTACCCGCCACAAGCACCAGCTCACCTGTGCCACCTGCAGCAGGTCCTTTCTGGGGTGGGGGGCCCGACATGCTACCCCCCCACTATTGCCCTGAGCCCAGGGTCATGGGAAGGAGGTTCCTTTTCCCTGAGCTCTGGACCTCCCACCCATCCTTGTCCTTGAGTCGCTGGCGCCCAGAACTGGAACAGCAGCTGAGCTTTGGCACGATTGCTGGAGCCTTCTAGAAGCATCTTGTCCCAGTCTCATGTGACTTACCTCTCGGCAGTGCCTCCGCCGCCTGACAGCCCCTCACAAAAAGCAGACGCCACCCAGGCACCTCGAGGAGGCCCCCGCGCCTGGTTCTCTCAGTTGCTTGCACGTGGCAGCGCTTCTCCACACGAGTGGAGGCACCTGGTATTTAGAGGGAGGGCGCAGGAACGGGCGGGGGCGACAGGGGCACCTCTTGGGCAGTGCCGCTCTTGGAGGACATGCTGTAATGAAGACACAGCCACGGCTGGGGACCACGAGCCTGACGTCAAGGACAGGAGAGCCGGGACAGCCTGTAGCTGCTCCTGGGGAAGCACCGGAAGGTTCTAGATAAGCTTCACTGGAGGAGGGGCCAGAGCGATAGCCCAGCGGGTAGGGCGTTTGCCTTGCACGGCCAGCCCATGCCGGCCAGGGTTTGATCCCGGCATCCCATATGGTCCCCTGAGCACCGCCAGGAGTAATTCCTGAGTGCAGAGCCAGGAGAAACCCCTGAGCATCGCCGGGTGTGACCCAAAAAAGCAAAAAAAAAAAAAAAAAAGCTTCACTGGAGGGGGCCGGCTGACCCCAGCACCTGGCGCCAGGTGAGAAACTTAGCTGAGGCCCCAGAGGGGCTAAGGCGACCAGAGGGACCAAGTCTGTCTTTTGCCCTGGGTCCTCATGGGCTCCGGGATGAGGAGTCAGATGTGAGCCTGTGTGTGTGTTGGGGGCTTGGGGGGTTCGCATTTGTAGGGGGCCGAGCAGCCTCCCCAGCTCTGTTGTTTAGCTTTGGGAAGCACTGCTGGGTGCGGGTGCAGGGCACGGTGCCGGAGAGTAAACAGGCAAAGTGAGCGATGCAGCTGGGGGCGGGGAGACCGCGGTTTCCGAGAAGGCGGGAAAGGGAGCTGGGGTCCCCTCCAGCGGCGCTCCGTGGGGCCACGCACTGCCCCTGAGCCAGAGGCACGTGCTCCACCCACGCAGGGGGTCTGTGATCCGTCGCCCTGAGAACGGAGAGCCAGGAAGAGCCCGAGGACCGTCCTGCGAGCTCTCACCCTGGCTGGTACATTCGGCAGCAGAGTTCCTCGATGTGGAACCAAACAGACCCAGGTTGGGCTGAGCTGCTGGGAGGGGTGAGGTCACTGTGGAGAGGTTGTGCCCGCTTGTCCCACGTCCACCCTCCCAGTGCGTGGCCTGGCTGGGGCTGGGTCAGTGACTAGAGCAGGACACGGGAGATTTCTGAGTGGGACGAAGCTGCTTCCTGACCTCTGCTGAATGCTGACACTCCACAGGGGAGTCCCCGGCCTCTGAGAAGCTGAGGGTGACGCCGTCGCCGACCAGAAACGGGCTTTACTGCGGGCCGCGGGGGCGGCTCCAGGTGGCTGGTCCTTGTGTGCGTGTCCCAGGGTAATTGGCCACGTGCTTTCACAGAGTTCTCGGAGTCACAGATTCATGGTCTTCCTCCTGGGCCACTGCAGCCCCTGGTGTGGACAGGTGGAAACCCACTAGTCCCCTGCCGTGATCTGACTGCCAGGACCGGTGCTGGTCTGCGGTGCGGCTGGGTCGGAGGACGCAGCTGTGCGTGAAGCCTGTGCCCGATTCACCAAAGCCCCCGCCGTCTTTCACCCTTGGGACACGGCACCTCCTCCTCCTCCGCAGAGACAGCATGAGCCACGGTGACCGACATTGTCATAGGGTGGGTGGCAGAGCGCGCGGGCCTCTCACAGGGCTCTTTGTCCGTGGCATGTGGTGGGCACGGGTGGGGGATTGTGGTGGCTCTGCCTTAGCCGCAAGGAAAGTGTGGGGTGTGGTTCAGGACGGTGCTGGTCCGTGTGCCGGGACCCGATCACGCCGCCTCTCTCGTCCACGTGTCCTTCATCTTGATTAGCAGGAAATCAGGAAGGTTCTGCCGCAATCATATAAGATGTCCCTGCCTGGGAATACTTTTTCCTTTCATGATGAGTATCTTTGTCACCGTTAAAGCCATCTAGCTGAGCTTCTGTTTCATGGAAAAATCTTCTATAAGAAAGGAAGGGGGGGCCGGAGCAATAGCACAAGGGAGGGCATTTGCCTTGCATGCGGCCGACCTGGGTTTGATCCCGGCATCCCATATGGTCCCCCCACATACTGCCAGGAGTAACCCCTGAGCATTGCGGGTGTGACCCAAAAAAGCAAAAATAAATAAATAAATAATAATGGGGGGGAGGGGGAGGCGAGTTCCAATTAGTGATAATAATGTTACGAGTTTGACTGAAACTGCTCATCAGTCCGGTCTCTGGTTACCGGGCAGAGTTCTCTGTCAGCTCAGGGACTGACAAACACCCAGCTAGTAAAAGGTTTTCCTGTGGCTAACAGATTCATCCGCAGCCCGTTAATAACCCTGTCAGAGCGGAGATGAACCTTGTGAATCTCAATGCACCCTGGGCAAGGCGGAGCAGAGACATGCTTTGCCCCTTGTACCTTTGATGAGCTGACTCCCACCATTTCCTAACATGAAAGATCCTTGCATGTTCCTCGGTCCTAACATCTGGCGGGTGGTAGGGGCGGCGTGTGCTCTGCATGTGTTATGACCCACCGGACTTCCCCAGCGCTGCTCAGCCGAGGAAGAGTTGGCAAAGTTCAAAACCCAGGCACAACGGGCGGACGTGTCTGCAGAGGTCTGGGTTCTGGGGCTGAGTCGGGGCGTGTGGCAGGTGAGCGGCCGGAGCATGCGGGGCGGGCGGGGGCGAGGGCGGCGTTCCTATTCTAGTCTGTTTCTGGGTGTATCTCTTGCTGCCGTGGCTGTTCCTGCCACACTGCTGAGATCGCGGCAAGCAGAGGATGGTGGCTTTTTGTTCGCTTGCTTTGGGCTTTTGCTGATAGAAAAAGATGTGAGCAGAGTGGAGATGTGAGTGTCTTCCTTCGGGCTAATTACATTGCGTGACCGGATCCTTCCCAGCGCCCGTCCTGCTGTGTGTCTGTGCGCCCGAGCGCCACCCTGGCAGTCAGCCAGGAGCCCCAGGTGGGAAGACGGGAGATGAGAACAATCTCAGCCAGATGAGAAGTGGGTGAAGGAACCATGCTAAAAGGCTCGTAGCAGTATAGAGGCAAAGAGGGCGTCTTGGGTCCTATAACAACAGAGTTGATCCATGTGTAACCTCTGATCACTGTATCACCGTGACCGTATGTAACCTCAACACTGCATCACTCGTGACCGTATGTACCCTCTGAACACTGTATCACTCGTGACCATATGTAACCTCAACACTGTATCATCCATGACCATCTAAGTGTTGTTTATCTCACAAAGCATGTGCTGTGTATCACATTCCTACATTGGATGTAACATATGAACATACCGTATAATGAATATAGTAACATAGAAATATGTAGCTCTATAAATGTGTGGGATAAACACTCGTGCATTGCAAACCGTATACCCACATGTAGTATGTAATGTGAGCATAGTATATCATCTGTAACCATATAGAGATCGCATATGATATATAATACATTATCTAATATTTATCGTTTGTGGCACAAACGTTTCATAATCACGTAAAGAATGCATCACATATATAACAAACGTAGTGTGTGACAGAAAAGCATTGTATAACATACATCCACATAAATATTAGATGAAACATGAACATAATTCCAGAATCACATAACCATGCTATGTAACAGAATCTTAACATACAGCATGTGTCCCTAAAGTTCACCGATAACTGGGACATATATTGTCTGCCATGTACGCATATAATAACATAGCCCAAGCATTCTGTTTCTACTTGGGTCACACCCAACAGTGCTCAGGGCTTGCTCCTGGCTCAGCACGCAGGGATATGCCTGGCGGGGGACATATGGGTGCCGTGGTGACAACCAGGTTGAGATGCCGGAATGTTCTTCTCTCCTGGATTCTAGAATATTCTTTTCTCTCCTAGATCATTGCAGTCTCTAGGTGTTGTCCTGTTTCATCTCTTTGGGTTCACTTGTTCTTTGGGCTGACTGGTCATTGTTGGTCACTCACATGCCTTCCTGGTTCCTCAGAAAGTCCCGCTGGACCTTGGAACTGGCCGGTGTGGAAGTCTTTACACCATTCATGGAGGGCCTTATTGTTCCTGGAGAGCTGGTCCTGCTTATGGCCCACTGCGTAGAAAATCTTACTGACTTCGCTCATCATTCATTGGAAACAAATCTAAGATAAATTGAGCACTTAGTTAGCATTCAAAGGTTGCAGGAAAGGGTTTTTTTTTTAAATGGCCTAATGAGGAGGAAGAGAGCGCTGATGTGTGTGGTAGGTACAACAATCCCTTCCCACCAATTACAGAAATGTGTTTGTTGTTTCTTTTTGGTTTGGGGACCACACCCAGCAGTTCTCAGGGCTTACTGTTGACTTTGTGCCCACAGGACTATATATGGTACCAGGTATTAAACCAGTGTTGGCTGCGTGCAAGGCAAATTCCTTACTCTGTGCATTCTGGCCCAAGAAAAGAGTTGTCCGTTAAAATCCCAAGTCACTAATAGCCTGGTATTACCAGGTGATGGCGCAGAATGAATCGTATCATCTGTTTATCAGATGCCAGCCAGTGCCCACCTCAGCACACCACCCCCTCCCAGACATGGCTACGAGCTAGTTCTTTAAAGCCAACAGTGCTTCTGGGAGACACTCACACTGCAGGAAAGATTTTCTCTTAACCTCGAAGTAGTTCTGGTTCAAATGGCTAATGTTTCACAGGCGTAGGATTGGAGGGCTGGGAAGACATTCGGTGGGAACGATAAAGAGCCCGTCTTTGGGAGAGAGGGAGAAGGCTGTGGGCAAAGCGCTTGCCTGGCTTGCAGCCAGCCTGAGCTCGATCCCCACTCATAGGCCTCTGAGCCACTCCAGACGTGATCCCTGAGTGCAGAGGCAGGGAGTAAGCCCCAAGCACAGCCAGGTGTGGCTCAAAAGAAAAGTTCCCATCCTTGCCCATCTCAGAGAGTCCCCTGTCCTGGCCAAAGACTGTTGCTTCTCTTGTTGGTTCTCTGTGCAAATGTCCCAGCTGACTCTTGCTGGTGCCTCTTCCCGCCGAGCTCACAGGCTGACGTGAGGAAGTCTTGATGAGGGGAGATGGGAATGTGTGTCTGTGCTGGGGGGTCTGCATGCTGAACACTCTGGAGGGCAGCCTGGCTCACGCGACCCTCCATCTCTGCTCGGGGCCAGAAGCTCCTCACCCTTACGCTTCTCAAAGTCCAGGGGTTGGTGGCTTGAGCACAGCTACAGCATCAAGAGTGCCCCTCTGGGATCCCCCAGATCGGGCGTGTGTAGGTCGCAAGGTCCCTTGAATGTGCAGCTTTTAGAAGCAGGAAGGTTGGAGAGTCACTCGTGGCTTTCCCAGGCTCTTTGGAAGCTTGCAGAGAGGGACAGGGAGATGGGACTTGAAGACAGAGAGAAACAAACCAGAAGAATCTGGTTTGTCTGGATATTGTCTTTCTTTTCCCCTGATCCTGCCACCACAACAAGCCTCGTAGCCGAGATGACAGGGGAGCAAGGCCAGCCTTCCTGGTGTAGAGACAGTTATCCAGCACTTTGCAAAGGGACCCCTATGGTAATCTTCCAGTGTTGGGGTCTCCCTGTGAAATAATTACCAGTAATTATGCCTCTTCCTCTCTTCTTGCCTCTTCCTTGTTATTTCTGACTCATGCTTGTTGCCTCGGGACATCTGGAGACTCACGGAAGAGTCTCAAAAGGGAGAGCTTCCACACACCGGCCTGCCCATGTTTCTCGATTTTTGTGAGGGATCGTATGTGCTCGGATTGGCAGAGTTTCCTGGCTGAAGGAGCAAAGTCTCAGCCCCGAACACAAATAGTATTTGATTAAGGTTAATTACAGTGCTGTCACATAAAAAAGGAGAGAAAAGAAAGCCGGCTTTTCCAACCAGCAATGGAATAACCTGCTGTCTGTCTACTGACTTAATAGCTTTAATTGCCAGAACATAATCAAGGTCGGGAGAATTTGTTTGAACATATCAGCAGGCACCAAATATTTCAATGAGCTCAAGTTGTAAAACTAGTTGGGCTCTAAGTGGAGCTGAAATCTCTCCAACAGAAGTGTGTCTGAAGCTTGAAAGGAGCACCTGTTGGGTGTAGCCATGCGGAGGGATTAAGCTCAGGCGGAAGGAAGGGAGAGGTGTAACCTGGTTGGTTACCTCAGGAGTGTGGCTGACCCGCCCATTGTAGGCCCTGGCTTCTTGGTTTGCAGGATGGAACATATCGGAGGGTATCTGAGGGTATATTCCCCTTGCCTGGAGACTCGTTCCACAGCCTGAGCATCAAGAACTGCTTTCTAATGCTAAAAACACAGCAAAGATGGGCACTTCCTGTGTCAGTTGGGTAACGCCCACTTGGACCAAGAAGTTCAAAGCATGGGTTGCACAGGGGAGCAGCCCTTTCCCTCTTTTTACTGTCTTTTATTTATTGCGGGGGGACTCCTGGTTACTCCTGGTTACTTCTGGTTCTGCACTCAGAAATTACTCCTGGCGGTGCTCTGGGGACCATATGGGATGCCGGGATTGAACCTGTGTCAGCCACAGATGCAAGGCAAATGCTCTACCCGCTGTGCTATTGCTCTGAGCCCAGTATGTCTTTTTTCCTTTCTGCTCTTAAGGGAGGCAGATCCCCCAAATCAGGACTATCAGATCAGCTACTCCCAGGGAAGCCAGCAAGTGAATCTTTCAGAGAGGGTTTGGCAAAGGAGGCCTGACTTTGGGGGGCTGGGGGGGGGTGGGGCTTCAGGGGACTCCAGCCTCGAACGGGCCCCCCCCAAGCCCCTGACACCTGCTTTAGCAGCAGCTTGTCTGTCGGTAGTCAGGTGTGTGCCCTCTTGAGGCTTCTGGAAACAGATGTTTGCGTGAAAAGAAACCCTTATTTTTTTTTTGGTATGTGGAAGAGCTGGAGTAATTCCTTCCATATCCCGCAAGCCTGGAATTCCTCGAGGGAATTCACCCTGACAAACAAAACACTTGATCAGAATCATCTCAAAGAGAAGGTAACTTGGTGGAATGTTTGCTTTGCTCTATGAACCAGAGGGATGGAATGGCCGAGGCAAGAGAAGGCCGGGCGGTGCGGGCCCTGCTCACCGCTCTCTGGGAAGGAGGAGGAGGACGGTGGTCGTTTGAGGGCCGGGGGTGCTATCTCTTCCCTGCACGCCCACACTGAGTGCTGGACAGTCTGTTGATGCCCACACATGCTCAGGATGCCCCGGAGCTGGCCCGAGTCACCCGCCTACTAGGTGTGGGATGGGTCTGGCTGCAAGAGGTGGGCTTCAGCCGCCCCTCTTCCCTCTCCACATGATCGCAGTTTGCCCTCTCTTCAGCTGCCTCCTGCGGCCGTGGCCTCTGGAAGCTGCTGATGGCTCCAGGTGCCCCTTCACAGCCAGCAGAAAGGTGGGCGTGTTCGGGACCCGCGGCAGGAAGGGCAGCGCGGATTTAGCTTTCTAAGTGTCTTCTGCTCATGTCTTCCGTTCCTTCGTGTCCCTCCACCGGGCTCCTCGCTCTGAGAGGTGAAGTTTGTCCTCCATCTCAGCTTGTCTCCGCGCCACCCCTGTCCTTCGCTTCCTGTGGCCTCATCTGGGACTTGTCCCTGGGTTGGGCTCTGAGCATCTCACTCTGCAAAGTCACAGCTGCTGTCATGGACAACCGCATCTGGAAATTGGGGTCTGTGTCAGGAGACCACCGTGGAAAGACTGGCAGCCGCTGGCTGCAACTGGCCCGCCATCTTGGTGGTAGCCGCCCTCTGGCTCTTTTGGAATTAGAGCTATTTTCTTGAGATACGATTCACACTTAGCTTCTGAAGCTCATGTAATGTCCCTATTCTCTATAAGACACCCCTGCGTACACACTATGCACACATACAACACACACACAAGCACACACATACAGTCCACATCTTCCTCTGGATGTGTCCTCCCCTCAGAGTTTTGGGGATTCAGAGTGTTCTGGAAACTCTGGGCTTCCCCTGCAGCTCCCTCACGCTCTCCTCTTCTCAGTCTGCCTGTGTCAACATGCCAAGTCGGGGCAGGAGAAAAGCTGATCTTGGTCAATGACTCATCCGTTAAGTGTTGGCCAGTGTAATGGTCTGAGAATCAAAAACGGCCTCACTAGCGTCATCCAGGGCTCTCGTGGCCTGTGAATGCCCTTCTGTCAGGAAATGGAGTTTACGCCGGTTTCTATGTCGGCCGCTCCCGAGAAGAGTGAGCGCCTGGGAGACACCATCTGTGTGTCCTCGAGGGCTGCTTCTTCAGACACACTTGATGCTCCTCCAGCTTAATGCATAGTGGGTCTCAACTCCCAGAAACTTCCATATCTGCCAAGAGCTGAAACCAGGAAGGCCGATATGCTCAGGAAAACGCCCCTCTGGCCACTGAGGAACAGCCCCCACTGCATTTACCAACACAACCACCCTTGTGCCCACACCTGCTCTCTCCCTCCGGTAGCCTCGCTTCTGCGGTCTCTGTCCACTGGTGTGTTTTCATGTCCCTTTGCTCGTTCCATTTAATATAACACACGAAGTCACCCAGGACTTGTCGTTTCCTTCTGACTGACTTCACGCTGCCTCATTCCTCCAGCTCCTTCTACACTTGGCAAATGACAAAAATTCCGCCTTTTTAAAAAAATATTCCAATTATTTGAATGTTTTACATCTTTATCCAGCATCCCTCTAGCAACAGGCTCTTTGGTTCCACATTTTAGCCTCGTACCTCGTGCTGCCTTGAGCCTCCAGTGAGTGTGGCTCTTGCATTGGTGTCTTTGTGTTGTCAGACTGTGACCCGGAAGTGAAGGGCCGGAAGTGTGACCCGGAAGTGTGTGGTTTCTGCAGCCTCTGACCTCCACCAACATCTCCCTCCTTGCGTATGAGAGTTTCTTCAGCTGCTTGTTCTGGGAAACATTTGTCTTCTTGAGGGCCTCCTCAGGTTCGTGAGCCCGAAACTCTCTGGACCTTCTCTCTGCCTGTTTTCCATCGCTGTGTCCTCAGACAAATCTCCTCCCTCATACTTTACCCTGGGATTGTCTCTTCTTGGGTTGTTGAGCCCACCAAGCTGTGTTATTTCATGAGCACTCAGGAAATCTGGCCTTACATATCACCCTGATACCCAAGTTAGACAGAGGCATCACAACAAAAGAAAATTATAGGAAATATCCTTGATAAACACAGATGCAAAGATCTTCAACAAAATACTAGCAAATAGAATCCAAATACTTGTCAAAAAGATCATACACCATGACCAAGTAGGATTCATCCCGGGGATGCAAGGATGGTTCAACATTCGCAAGTCAATCTGCATTAATACACCATATCAATAAAAGGGAAAATAAAAGTCATATGATCATATCGATAGATGCAGAGAAAGCATTTGACAAAATCCAACACCCATTCATGATAAAAAAAAAAACCTACACAAAATGGGAATTGAAAAAACTTTCCTCAGCATAGTCGAAGCCATCTACCACAAGCCCACAGCATCATTCTCAATGATAGACTTCCCTCTATTCGCTTTTCAGGAACAAGACAAGGTTGCCTACCATCACTTCTATTCAACATAGTACTGGAAGTTCTTGCCATAGCAGCTAGGGAAGAAAAAAGACATTAAGGGCATCCAGATAGGTAAAGAGAAGCCGAACGATCACTATTGCAGATGACGTGATACTATACCTAGAGAAGCCTAAAGTCTCTACCAAAAAGCTCCTAGAAACAGTAGGTATAGTAAACTGGCCGGCTACAAAAATCATTACCAAAAGTCCCTGGCTTTCCTATTTGCAAATAATGAAAGAGAAGAAAGTGATATTAAAAAAAAATCCATTCACAATCGTGCCTCAGAAAATCAAGTACCTCAGAACTTCTTAACTAAGGATGTAAAGGACCTATACAAAAAAAAAAAAAAAACCTACAAAGCACTGCTTCAGGAAAGAAGAGGACATCAGGAAGTGGAAACACATCCCCTGCTCTTGAAGAATCAACATTGTCAGCATGGCAGTACTCCCTAAGGCATTATACAGATTCATTGTGGTCCGTATAGGGACACCCATGACATTTTTCAAAGAAATTGACCAGGAAATGTGACCTTGGTCACACCGTCCTCCTCTGCAGCACAGAACCTGGAGGTGGCAGGCCTGTGCCCAGACCCTCCCAGGTGGTCTCCGGGACCCCCTGTGGAGGGTGCTTCGAGTAAGGATTTCCGCAAGGTGCAGGCTCCAGTCAGCTGAAAGGGGCCTGCTCTGGGCTTCTCCAGGACTCCCTGGGGCAGGTGGGCAGACCTCTGAGAGCTCGCCTGACTTGCAAGGAGCCCTATGACTTTATGTTCACGGGAAGGAGTCATTCAGCGCCTTCAGGAAGACACGGCGGCAGCAAAGCTCAGGTGGTAGCATGGAGCCTGAGGAACCCCTGTGTCTGGTTCCCTCACTTGCCAGCGAGCGGCCCCGAAGCAAACGGCCCAGGAGCTGCGTGTTCCAGCTGCCCTCCAGGGGAGCCCCAGAGAATCCCAGCTGTGCTGGCACAGATCCAGCCCAGGGCAGGGAAGCCTGGTGAGGACCGCCAGCCACACCACGAGGGGCTCTGTACCGTCATGGTGCTCCCCTACTTGAGAGATTGTGCCTGCCCGGCCCTGAGGCATGTTGGGTCCATCGCAGACCTGCAAACGTGGCTGTGGGGTGCCATTGGCCGTAAAGTAACAGGCTCCAGAACGTGGGTGAGGACCATGAACTCGACCTCAGCTTCTCCACATCCCTGACGCTGCTCAATCCCCTTTTCTCTCTCTCCTTCACGCTCTTTCAACCCTGCTTCTTCCACGAGGATGCCCCAGATCAGCGCTTTTCTTTTTATTGTGTTTCTTCATGCTGTGACTTCAACTTTCAACCCTGGATGTGTTCTAGGGGTCTGGGTTCTTCCCTCTTCAGATGTGTGTTCTCTCCCCAGGCCCACCAAAGTCCCAGTAACCTGTGTCACCCAGTAGGGGGACCCTCCGCCCCGCCCCCGTTGGCTTCCGCTCTCCTCCCTCCTCCCTGGGGCTATGCTCCTAGAATCCAAGGGCTCCTTCCACTCTGCTTGTGGAGGTGTCGGCTCTTCTGGCTCAGATTTAGATTTACAGGGCAGTCAAACCGTGAGGCATGGTTCCGCGTGGCTCCCCATCCTGGGGCATCTCTCGTTCCTTTGAGTGGATGGCTGCTCTTTGGGGTGAGCACTCGGGGTGTCCAGTACTCATTGGAACCAGGGGTGCCGCCACCGCTGCGTGGTAGGCAAGAGCCTTAACTCCGGACTCTCCCTGGCGTGTATCCTCTCTCTTGCATGCCCACCTTCTGTGGCTGCATTCCTGGCCGCCTTCCGTGGCCACCTTCCATGGCCACTTCTGTGGACTCTGTGTGTCTCTTCTTCCATGCTTGGCTCCAAGTCCCCACAAGTAGAAGTCTCCCTTGCAGGGACCCGTCCCTGCCCTGGAGTCCACCCGCTTCTTCAGGACCGGAGCCCCCATGGTGACCGTCCCTGAGAATCAGTGGACCCGTCCCCAACTTCCCCAACGGAAATGCACTGCCCTGGCTCCCAGCAGGCGGCCGAGGGAGCAGCCTGGGCCCAGCTCGCCCCACTCCCATGGCCCGTCCTGCGTGTGGCGGCGCCTTTGCTCTCTCTTCTGTACTTGCTACCAAGGCGGAGTATTGTTTGTGGAATTCACTCAGGAAAACTTAGTAATTTTCCAACATCAAGTTAATATTCAGATATGAAAAAATCTCTCACAGTTTAAATGGTGAATAGATGCTAATTTATACATATATACTTCTGCCCGAATGCCTAATTAATGAGCCTCTGTGTCAGTCACAGGGATGGTAATGAGCTTTGCTGGCTCCCGGTCGGGTCGTAATTGCGGGCTCTTCTCTGGCTGCGGCTGGAAGAACGCTTTCGCTGTGGATTAGCAAACGATGCCAAACAACAACAACAAGAAAACAACTCACAATTATTCCGTGATTCAGAAGTTTGGGAAATGTGCAAGTGTGTGATCATAACAATTTAGTGTGGGGAATCTAACGATGGCCCAGACAGAAAGGGAAGAAGGGAAAGGAAAGAGGTTTCCTGCTTTTGGGGTGATGCCACTGGCTGCTTGCGTGGCGCTTTGGGATGGGCTTAGGGGACGTGCGAGCAGGGCTGTCCCCGTCCCTGCAGAGCTCCGGGCCACGGCTCTGTGGTGAAGGCGCCGCCGCCCGCAGGCTCCCTCGGTCCTTCTCCCCTTCCGCCTTCTGCTCTTTCGGGGCTTCTTCCCCAGACTCCGGCATGTGCGTTTCTCCATCCCGAAGGTTTGGCTCCGATCCAAAACTTGCCTTTTTCCCTTTGGAACTGTGTGGCTTTGGGCAAGTGAACTGGCCTCTCTGAGTGCATGACATGGTCTGGGCACCCAGAAGAGGGAGTGGCGTAGCGGGAGCGCGCAGCAGGGCACTTCTGGCCCTTCAGTCGCTGCCCTCCTAATGCCAGACCCCACAGCCTCAGCCAGGCCCCAGGTTGCCCGCTTTGCCTCCTGCTCACGCAGCTGCTTCTTGGATGTCTTCAGGCGGGCTACAAGGAGGGCAGTGCCCCAGCTTCTGGGGGCCTGAACACGGGTGCTTGGCGCTGAGCCAGGGCACCCACGTTGGCAGGTACCACCACTCCCCAGAGGCAGGAATCTCACCCAGCTGTCAGGACCAGAAGCTTCCAGAGTGTTTGGGGTCATCACGTCCACACCCCTTTCCTAATTGGGGAGATGTGTCTTTCCTTGGGGCGCCCCAGGACTGGGTGTGGAGGGGGCTGGGCCTTCGGAGTGCAGCTGGGCTCCATGGGGTGCCCCCTCCTCCCTCCGCCGAGGGCAGAGACCAGGTTGGAGGTTTGGGCATCGCCCATCAGCTGGTCTCGCTTTATGCCCAGAACTGCCTTCTCGGGCCAGGAGGGAGGGACCTGCCAGCTGCCCCACCCCTGACAATTTCTAGGAAAGGAATTTTCTAGAAAAGGAACTAGGATTTTGTTCCTCACACTCGGGATCCGCGGTCTCTAGGCTGGCTGGGCCCAAGATGAAGGTGCAGGCAGTGGCGGGGTTTCACTCGCTCTTTTTCAGAACAGCTGCGCCCCCCATGTGGGGCCTTCAGGTTCCCCCCAGCCACTCGGAGCAGGAGGACATGCAGCCCCCTCCTCTCTGTACCCCAACAGTCAGGGTGTCGTGACAGTGAATTTTTTTTTTTTTTTTTGCTTTTTTGGGTCACACTCGGCGACGCACAGGGGTTTCTCCTGGCTCTGCACTCAGGAATCACTCCTGGCAGTGCTCAGGGGACCATATGGGATGCCGGGAATCGAACCCGGTCGGCACAGGCCAGCCGCGTGCAAGGCAAACACCCTACCCGCTGAGCTATCGCTCTGGCCCCGGGTCAGTGAATTTTATTATGTCCATTATTTGACTTGGGGGCCATGCCTGGCTCCGCTTGGCAGTCTCCAGACCACCAGGCAGTGCCGGGATCGAACCCAGCCTCCTGCATGCGCGTAGGGCCTGTGCTGCAGCCACCGACCCAGTCTCGGGCCTGATGCAGTCGCAGCGAGGCGAGCAGTCGCTGCCGAGGAGAAAAATAAAGCCAAAAAAAATCCCAAGGATTTGTAAGCATCACAGGTCTTGTTAACCTTGGCCCTTTGGGGGGTCTGTTTTGTCTGGGGTTTTGTTTTATTTCGGCTTTATTGAGGCATCACTGACCTCCAAAGCGTAAGATACTTAACGCGTGCCATCGTACAGGCTTTTGGAGAAGGGCTTCCACTCACCCTGTCTGGCTAATTAACACATCCATTGCTCTGCACCGTTATTATTAATGTTTTATTGCGATCAGAGGTGCTGGGAGACTATTTTCTTGACTGAGCTTTTAAAAAATTAGAATTTTCGCTAAAAAGCATAAAACATGTATTTACATGGACTGATTCTCTCTACCTCCCAATCTCTTTTACAGAGAAACTTTTGCATTTAAAAAAAAAAAAAGTTCTTCCTTGGAATGTATCAGGGTTATTCTTTAGAAATATTAGAAAACACGCTCGAAGTTGTCTTACATTGATTCTATTAATCTCTTGGGTTGTGCCCCCAGAAGTGAGCATAGGTGGGATCTCTCGGTCTCGTGCCCACCCTGCCCCTCTCTGGCTCTGTGTCTCTGTCTCTCTCTATCTCTGTCTCTCTGTGTCGCTGTCTCTGTCTTGCTCTGTCTCTGTCTCTCTGTCTTGCTCTGTCTCTCTGTCTCTGTCTCTCTCTCTGTCTCTGTCTCTCTGTGTCACTGTCTCTGTCTTGCTCTGTCTCTCTGTCTCTGTCTCTGTCTCTCTGTCTTGCTCTGTCTCTGTCTCTGTGTGTCTCTCTGTGTCTCTGTCTTGCTCTCTCTCTCTCTGTCTCTGTGTGTCTCCCTGTGTCTCTGTCTCTGTCTTGCTGTCTCTCTGTTTCTCTGTATCTCGTGTGTCTCTGTCTCTGCTCTCTCTTTCTCTGTGTATCTCTCTGTGTCTCTGTCTCTGTCTTGCTATCTCTCTATTTCTCTGTATCTCTGTGTCTCTCTCTGTGTCTCTGTCTCTGTCTCTCTGTCTCTGTGTGCTCTCTCTGTGTCTCTGTCTCTGTCTCTGTCTCTCTGTCTCTGTCTTGCTGTCTCTCTCTATCTCTCTGTCTCTGTGTGTCTCTGTATCTCTGTCTCTGTCTTGCTGTCTCTGTCTCTGTTTCTCTGTATCTCTCTGTGTCTCTGTCTTGCTGTCTCTCTCTCTGTTTCTCTGTATCTCTCTCTCTGTGTCTCTGTCTTGCTGTCTCTCTCTCTGTCTCTGTTTATCTGTATCTCTGTGTCTCTCTCTGTGTCTCTGTCTTGCATTGTCTCTCTGTCTCTGCTCTGTTTCTCTCTCTCGTCCCTCCCGGCCATGCGGCTCCATGATGTAAACTCATGCACACGTGGCCTCTCCCACAAACTGAATCTCAGTGACCGAATGGGCCTTGTGGCTGGGGTGGCGAAGGGGAGCAGCTGCCCTGGCCAGGGCGCCCACGCGCATCTTGATGGACTCTCGAGGGCCCCAGGTCACGTGTGGCGTCAGCTGTGCCCCGGGATCTGGAGCCGGACTGTGAAGCCCCCATGTGACGGGCAGGGCTAGGGCTTGCTAAGGGCCTGCTGACCCTCCCGGGCCTCACCTTGGGGCGATGGGGCAGGGACCCCATACTCATGGCTCCCTTGGGCAGACAGCGGGGACCCTCACCCAGCCACAGGCCACCAGCAGGGACTCAGGCCCAGCCAAATCTCTGGCCTTGCGAGTCCCGTGTTCAGGACAGGAGTGGGGACACCCGCTGCGCCATCTCTGCCACCTTGCATTCCCCTGGAAGGAAAGGATGCTCTCATTTCATCCCGCGATGAGCACGTCAGCCCAGGAATCCTGACACAACAGAGAACAGCCCTGTCCCCCAGCCTGATCCCTGGAGTTTCTGACAAGCCACAGCTTGATAGATTTTTAAATGTCAGCGCACTAAACATCGGCTTTTGAACAAGGCCCCGGGACACATCGAAGTGTCTCGCGCATCCTCCAGGCGTGCCTCGGAGCTGGAGTCCCGCAGAATTTGTGTTTTTAAATGTAATTTTTGACGGGGCCATAAATGCGCATCCTAGAACATGCGGACGGTGACAGCGGGGATCTCCCCTCTGTCCTTTCCTCCCGGCAGCTGCAGTCAGCCCACGTGCTGCTTTCCTTCCGGCCACGGCGGCACCACCACACAAGGCCTTTGCTGTTTGAAAACCAGCCTGGTTTCCAGATGTTCAACCTCTGCGTTATTGTATGTGGTTGTATCGCTTCTGTTTGGAGCCACACCTGGCTATGCTCAAGGCTTACCCTGGCTCTGCTTAGGATCACTCCTGGCAGGACTCGGGTCCTTCTGGGTATCAGGGATCAAACCCAGCCCGGCTGCGTGCAAAAGCAAGTGCCCCTTCCGCCCTACTGAATCCCCAGCACCCGCTGAACCTGATTCAGACCAGCTCACCTTTCAGCCATGGATTATGTGCGGTTAAGTAAGTTTCCTATCCTGGGACCTCCGGTTAGCCCATGGCTGCCCGAGCAAGCGGGGCGTCCCTCTGGGGAACCCAGGTTGGACCTGCCCTGGACGCGTTCCTGAAACCGGCTGCTTCCAGCTGGATGAGACATGTTGCTCTGGGCTGGTGAGAGGTGGCTGGGAATCCAGAGCCTGGGCTCTACCCCAGGGGGCCGCGGTTGAACGCTTCTGATATCAGACCCCCAAGGACACATTTCTGCTTCCCATGCCAAGAGCGAAGCCCTTGGTCCCCTCCAGATGCCGGCAGGGCAGACGTGTAGACATGTAGACCTGGAGTCAGCCCCAGGTGGCGAAGGGGTGCTGCATCCTGGGGTGGGGCGCACCCGTGTTTGCTCAGGCCCAGGGGAGCCAATGGCCTGGGGTCCCCGGAAGCTGGGTTTGGTTCCTCTGGCTCCTGTGAGGATAGCGGGGATCCCCAGAATTCTCATGCCGAGGCCCTCGTGACTTTGAGAGTCTGAGCTACTGGCCACAGCAGGTGGCTGCCGGGAGGGGGACCTCGGGTCTCTCTCTGTGGCCTCACCTGGGCCTAGGCAGGACGGGCCTCGCTGCTGTGTGTGGCCCTGGGGAGGAGGCCACGTGAAAAGCCAGGCCTGGGGCGAGGTGCTGGAAGGGTTGTGTGGAAGTGGGGGGCCCTGGGACGTGGCTGCCCCCGTGGACACCCCCCACCACACTCTGCTGCGCAACTCTGTGAGGGGCCTGGGGGCTGAGTGCCTCACCTCACCCCCAGAGGCCCCAGGCTAGACATGGTCAGGCTTCCAGAGAATTCTGATGAGCTGAGTCTCGAAGCACTTTACAGAGGAGCAGATAACAAATGCTCCCCGTCACACCTAAGGGCGGAAAGCAGCTAAATACTGAGTTTCAGCCCTTTCTCCAGGCAGTCATTTGAAAGCTGGAATGCTTACCTCACAGGCCCATTGGATCTTCTTTTTTTATTGGCTTTTTGGGTCACACCCAGCGATGCTCAGGGGTTACTCCTGGCTCTGCACTCAGGAATTGCTCATGGTGGTACTTGGGGACCATATGGAATGCCGGGATCGAACCCGGGTCAGCCGCAGCCAGGCAAATGACTCCCGCTGCAGCATCACCCCGGCCCGTTGGTCCTTGCAGGCACGAGCACCCTGCTTCTGGACGCCTCTGGCAGCGGGTGTTTGCTCTCTCGGCCCAGTAGCTGGGGGCCGAGGCGTGGTTTTGACTGTGCTGAAAATTCTTATTAGAAAACAGAGCTGCTTCCTCTGCTGGACTCTGGTTGCGGAGGGTTCTCGGGCTCCCCGTCCTGCCCGCCACTGCCGCTGTTCTCTCCAGCAATGAGGCTGGCCTGGCGTGTCGGGGGCTGCTGGTGCGACGCTGCACAAGTAGGGGCTTCCCCGGCTTCCGGACCCCACCCCAGGTGGTGGTACTCTCCGCAGGAGACCCAGCCGGTGGGTGGCCTGGCTCCTCTCCTGGGGTGTTCCCAGATGGCGGAAGGTGTGGCGGGGATCAGATCGTCCCTCATGTGGAGAAAACCTGTCCAGATCCCCAGGTGGGAATCCCCGGTTCCCCCAGAACGCCGTCGCTCTTCTGTCGCCGTCTCAGTCACCAGAGTTAAAACAATCAGGCTGAAGCTGCTTGTAGTTGCTGGAAAACTTTTAAAGTGTGTGTATGTGTAAAACTTTGTGTTTAAAAATGGTGTGTCTGTGGGTCCCGAGAGGTACTACAGTGGGTAGACCACCTGCCTCGCACGCGGCTGACCCGAAGTTCAGCCCCCGGCATCCCACGTGGTCCCCCCGAGCACCACCAGGAGTTGTTCCTGAGTGCAGAGCCGAAAGCAAGGGTGAGAACACAAGGCCTGAGCTCCGCCGGTGTGGCCCAACGCCAGAAACAAACACAATTAAAGCGGCGTGTCTGTGTGGCGCCCTTCTCCTGGAGAGGGTCAGGTGTGGGCTGCTCTCTCTGAAGGCGGCTGTAGGGACTGGTGCGGAGAGTGCTGAAGCAGTGTAGTACTTCCTGACCTCCGAGAGCTCGGCCCCTCCCCCTCGGGACTGGAGGATGTTTTATTCATGGTTTCAGCTCCGCCATGGGGCTTCGTGTGTCTTCACTTGAACACATCCAGTGATAGCAACCAGACTCTTAAAGTTTGAATGTTTGCTTTTGTGTTTGGGGTGCAGAGCTTCCTTTCAACCGCATGCTGGGGCGGGGGCACGTATTGGGGGGGGTGGGGGCTCCAGCTCTGCTTGCATGGGGGGCGGGGGGCTCAGGAGACCATGAAGCTTGTGCCTCGGCTCTCCCTCCAGCTCCTGCAAGTTTGATTGTTACGTGCATCATCCTCCATTCAGTGGTCTGGAGAGAAAATTTTTTTTCTGACGTGGAAGCTCAGATTTAAAAAATATCAACGACGATGCATTATCATTCCCCCAGAAAAGAAAAAAAGGCCGCTCTGTTTGGTGCGGTTATTGTTGGACAACCTCAGGGATTCCCTTTGTGTGCCCGAGTCTTATACCTGTGTGCATTCGATCCTCTACGGTGTCCTGCTGTCCGCGGAGATGATGCTAGCCCTAGGCCCTTCCTATCAGCCGCGAGCATTTGCTCCAATCTGCATTCCCTGCATCTGAACGAGGCGGCCTGGGTGGTTTGTCAAGATAATGAATGAATCCACCTGGCTTCAAGAAACCACCTTCGAACATGAACCAGCTGCATGCATTACCTCTGGCCTTTGCAGGAAGATTATACTGCTCCTTGCCTGTAGTAAGTCCTCGATGTTTTGTATCTTGAGTGATCGACTCTAAAGACAGCAGGGCGGAAGAAAGAAAAGAAAGCCACTTCCCGGCTCCATCATTTGGGGGCTCCCCGTCCACCAAGATTATTGGTGTGTTCCATTTTCGAGCCTGCCCAGCGTCCCATTTGGGGAAACTTACTCATTAGGGCGATGTCTGGTGCTAAAATAGATTGTAGTTAATCAGGACGGAGCCAATGTGCCGTGCACACACTTATGAAGGAACAGAGCAGGCGCTTTATTGCTCTGAGTTCCCAGACAACAACTACTGGCTTTTGGTGGGTTCACACAGTGGCTTATTAGAAAGCCCCTGCTCGGCTCCAACCTTCCGAAGCTGTCCATGGCGAGGCCCAGAGCACCGCTGGTCTAGTGTGGGTCTGGGGAGAAGTCACCCAGAGAATCTGAGTGAAATGTGATTGAGTGATTGAGTTTTGTATGCACGGGAAAGTACAGCAGGTAGGAGAACACGGCTGGGATAAACACGTCTTGCAGTTCCATCTAGTTGGCTAAATTCACGTCCACGTTAGTGAAGCAGGTTTCGAGAGAAGGTGCTGGTGGGTTCCCATTGAAGGACTTTCTTTCCCCAAAATCTCTGACGTGCAAATGGATGTGGGTGTGGCAGGGGTTGCTGCGTCTCCCTCTGGGGCTTGGTTGGCGTGTGTAGGACACACATTTCTGAGAGGGTTGTTGTTGTTGTTGTTGTTGTTGTTGCTTGTTTTTTAGGGTCATACCTGTCGATGCTCAGGACTTTCTCCTGGCTCTGTGCTCAGGCTGACTCCTGGCTCTGTGCTCGAGGATTACTACTGACTCTGTGCTCACGGTTCACTCCTGGCTCTGTGCTCAGGGCTCACTCCTGGCTCTGTGCTCAGGGCTCACTCCTGGCTCTGTGCTCAGGGCTCACTCCTGGCTCTGTGCTCAGGGCTCACTCCTGGCTCTGTACTTGGGGCTCACTCCTGGCTCTGTGCTCAGGGCTCACTCCTGGCTCTGTGCTCAGGGCTCACTCCTGGCTCTGTGCTCAGGGCTCACTCCTGGCTCTGTGCCTCAGGGCTCCCCCCTGGCTCTGTACTCTGGGGCTCACTCCTGGCTCTGTACTTGGGGCTCACTCCTGGCTCTGTGCTCAGGATTCACTCCTGGCTCTGTGCTCGGGGATCACTTCTGGCTCTGTGCTCAGGGCTCACTCCTGGCTCTGTACTCAGGGATCACTCCTGGCTCTGTGCTCAGGGCTCACTCCTGGCTCTGTGCTTGGTGATTACTCCTGGCTCTGTGCTCAGGGCTCACTCCTGGCTCTGTGCTCAGGGCTCACTCCTGGCTTTGTGCTCAGGGCTCACTCCTGGATCTGTGCTCAGGGCTCACTCCTGGCTCTGTGCTCAGGGCTCACTCCTGGCTCTGTGCTCAGGGCTCACTCCTGGCTCTGTGCTCAGGGCTCACTCCTGGCTCTGTGCTCAGGGCTCACTCCTGGCTCTGTGCTCAGGGCTCACTCCTGGCTCTGTGCTCCAGGGCTCACTCCTGGCTCTGTGCTCAGGGCTCACTCCTGGCTCTGTGCTCGGGGCTCACTCCTGGCTCTGTGCTTGGTGATTACTCCTGGCTCTGTGCTCAGGGCTCACTCCTGGTTCTGTGCTCAGGGCTCACTCCTGGCTCTGTGCTCAGGGCTCTCTCCTGGCTCTGTGCTCAGGGCTCACTCCTGGCTCTGTGCTCAGGGCTCACTCCTGGCTCTGCACTTGGGACTCTCCTCCTCACATGGGACCGTGGGGTGCTGGAGATCAAGCTGAAGCCTTAGCCCCTGTGCTGTCTCCCGGGCTCACCTCATTGTCTTAAAAAGGCGCCTCCGTGGACCCACTTTTGCTTTGAGAGTTTTCTTTCGGGCCTTCATAAGAGCTCAGTTGTCGTGTTTGAAGATTATTCACCCTGTTTCCACCTGTCTGCAGGCCCACCCTGCGGTGCTCCTCGCCCAGGCCCTGACTGCTATTGGGCCACAGTTCCCAGCTTCCTGGGCCAACCTGGCTGAGTTTGGGATCCAAGCTGTGCCTCGGAGTGAACTAGAACCCCAGCCCTTACCCCCAGCCTGCTGAGCTCTGTCTGCGGCTGTGTGATGGTTGACTTTGAGGCTGAACAATAAAAAAAAGTCCCTCTAGACGGGCGAATCTGGGCCAGAGTTCTGTTGTTAACCCCTAATTTGCTTTATAAACTGTTGCCAGCCTGAATTCCATGGTGGGATGGTTATGTGTGCGATCCGTGAATGAGATTAAGAATATAATATTTAGTTCCAGGAGACAAAAGTGCAATAATTACATTTCCTTGAGGGGTGAAAGAAATTTGATGAAATTATGCATATTGAATTCAGTATAGAAGGAAAAGTATCCACAGAACTTTTAATGGGGAATGAATCTTGGAGGGAAAAATATCTAGCAAGGGACAGTGTCTAGCCTCTCTTTCTGGCTTTCTGTGTTTAGAAGAAGCGGTTTTAGTTTTTATATTTTGGCAGGTTGGGGGCTACAACTGCTGGTGCTCAGCCGTCACCCAAGCAGACTCAGGGAAGCCATACGGGACGCTGGGTGTTGACACCCGGCCGGCTGTGTGCAACACAAGCGCCCCTGTCCACTGTACTAATGTTATGGCCCCGCTTCTCTGTGTTTAAACACAGAAATTTTAAAATGTGCTGGTTGGTTGCGCATCACCTGCTCCGGCTGGACACGCAGACTCAGCCTTCCTTTGCTGTCCTGAAGGGACAGGATCAAGTCAGTGTTTCTAATGGTTTTTTAGTTGGTGAAAAATGTGCTGAAGCCATGATTTCAACATTTTCCAGCCATCCCTTCTGAAGACCTGGTCAAGCCGTGTTATTGGGAGCGTAAGGGGGAGAACAGATAGACAAGGTGAAAACAAAAAATTCCTCAGATCTTTTCTTCTTTTTTTTTCTTTTTGGGTCACACCCGGCAATGCTCAGGGGTTACTCCTGGCTCTTCACTCAGGAATTTCTCCTGGTGTTGCTTGGAGGACCATATGGGATGCCGGGGGATAGAACCGGGTTCGCCACATGCAAGGCAAATGCTCTACCTGCTGTGCTGTCGCTCCGGCCCCTCTCAGATCTTTTCTTAATTTTTTCTTTAAAACAAGCCAGGCGCCAACGAGATCGTTACAGCAGATAAGGCACTTTTCTTGCATTGGGCTACCGGCAATAGATACCGGGCACCTCCTGAGGTCCCCAAACCCCACCAGGAGTGTGATACCTGAGCGCAAAGCCAGGGGTAAGTCCCTCAGCCCAGCTGGGTGTGACCCCAAACCAAAACAAACAGAAACAAGCTGAAAAAACAAAGGAGCTAGGAAAACGGAGCTGTGGAAAGTGTTCAGCCTGGGTAGTACCATTTTTCCCTAGGAAAAGGGGGGCCGGGTGGCGGGGAGGGACTTTGACCCAGATTTTGAGGAAGTCACTTTGGTTTGCTTCCTGAACATTGTGTATTGAGTATGTTCATTGTTTAAATATTTTCACATCTTATATATTTCTAACTTTAAAGATACTAGATTAGCCTCTGCTGAGATGTGGGTATTAATTTCCATACATCATTTATTAATTTCCATACATCATTTATTCCTGAAGCAAGAAGATGCCATTGGGCTACACTGGCATGTGATAGGGTCAAATGGAACGTTATTGGCGCCCACTCGAGCAAATCAATGAATAACGGGATCCCGCCAAGTGGTCAAGTGACATCATTTATTGCGCAGATGGTCAATGAATTGTTAGGAGTCAGAACTCATAAATTTATGGGCCGGAGTGATAGCCCAGCGGGTAGGGCGTTTGCCTTGCACGCAGCCGGCCTGTGCCGGCCCGGGTTCGATCCCCGGCATCCCATATGGTCCCCGAGCACCGCCAGGAGTAATTCCTGAGTGCAGAGCCAGGAGTAACCCCTGAGCATCGCTGGGTGTGACCCAAAAAGCAAAAAAAGAAAAAAAAGAACTCATAAATTTGTGAGGATTAAGGGATATTGTTCTGGAGAAAGACGTCTTTCATGGTAGTGGGGCTGCATTAGCGGCTCCTTTGGACTGTGGCTGAGGAGCGGCGGAGCCTGGGAAGGTCAGGTCGGAGAGTGTGGTTGTCTGGGTGGTGGCAGCAGGAAGGTGTCCAGGGCATCTTAGTGAGGCGAAGGAGTATGGAAAGATGGGAAGAGAGCTGAGGGTGGGGTTCAGGGGAGGGTGCAGAGAAGGATGGAGACCGGAAAGAGGGTGCTAGGACTAGGGCCGAATTTCTCACGTTATCTCCTCCAGTTGGTAGTCGTGCAAACCCACTTTCCACGCACTTGCACACTTAGCCTTTATTTCTGGAAATAAAGGGTAGGAGTTGCCCGCTTCACATTTGCGGGAACTCGGGCTTTGGGAGTTGATGTTTCCTGGGCCGTGCAGATGGGTGGTTAGCGACAGTAGATTCATGCTGAGATAAATGCTTGCGGGGTATTTCAGCCTCCTGACAGGGGCTTTTCGTGTCCCCCCCCACGAGCTCTCTGGGGACCCTGTAGAGCATCTGCACCGTTCTGGGGAATTCTCAGGAAGTCACCCTGGGCCCACCCCCCCCGCCTGGCACCACATCCCACCCGCCGCCCGGTGCACACGGCCCCACACCCACAACCCGCACCCACAGCCTGTGGCCTGCTGAGCACGTGCCCCAGGTCCGTTTGTCCTTCTCCAAACATACTTCTCCATTTCCATTTTAAGTGTGAATAAAAAGGAAATAGCAATAAAATACGATGTATCAGAAGGTACTCAGTGCAGGAGCTTCTAAGCCAGTAAGGAACAAATGTATAAATAAGACAATACAAGGTGTGTGTGTGTGTGTGTGTGTGTGTGTGTGTGTGTGGCGGGGAGGACAGGCTCTTCGCTCTCGCCCTCTCAGCTTAGCTGCGCCCAGAAGCTGCTCTTGATCATGAAAACGATTTTCTTTAAAAATCTGAGCAAGTAACCTGCTGTGAGAAATAGGCATGAAAAACCTTTTATTTATGCTAGTTTTCTTTCATAAATCTGGTTCAAGACACACAGATAGGGCAGTGTTCAAGGTACGCTGAACAACAGGAAGGAATCTTTAAAGGGAATGTTCAAAGATCATCTCCAGAAAGAGGAACTAGGAAAGGAACGTGCCTGAGGGATTGGGGGTTAGGGATGGCGGTGGAGGATTGTGGGATAACGAGAAGATTTGTAGGATGGTGTGTGGAGGAGTCTGGGATGGCGAGATGCATTGTGGGATGTGGCACGTGGGGGATTCTGGGATGGTTCGTGGTGGATTCTGGGATGGTGCGTGGAGGATTCTGGGATGGTTTGTGGAGGATTCTGGGATAGCGCCTGGAGGATTCTGGGATGGCACGTGGAGGATTATGGGATGGTTCATGGAGATTCTGGGATGGCGCGTGGAGGATTATGGAATGGTTCGTGGAGGATTCTGGGATGGCGTGTGGAGGATTCTGGGATGGCGCGTGGAGGATTATGGAATGGTTCATGGAGGATTCTGGGATGGCACGTGGAGGATTCTGGAATGGCGTGTGGAGGATTGTGGGATAGTGTGTAGAGGATTCTGGGATGGCGCGTGGAGGATTCTGGGATGGCGTGTGGAAGATTCTGGGACGGCGCATGGAGGATTCTGGGATGGCACGTGGAGGATTCTGGGATGATATGCAGAGTGTTAGGCTGGTGGAGCTCAGGGAAGAGGGGAAGACACCGGAGGAAAATGCCTCCCTGTGACCCAAGAGAGCTTATGATAGTCTTCCCTACCCGAACAGAACGTTTCTGGGGGGTTTCCTAAGGTATTGGGAACCTACCGAGGAGACGTGACCTCCGTGCTCTCCCCACTTCCTCTATTTTTTCACTTTAAATTTTGACGTTGTGATTTACCAAGTTCATAATGCAGGTGTTTAGACAATGAATGCTTACGCATCGACCCTACCACCTGTGTGTCCCTACCTCCACCAGTGTCCCCACCAACCCAACCTGCTCCCTGAAAAGGCATAAAAAACAATTTAGTGTTGTAACGGACAGCGCAAAGGCAAATGGAATTATCGAAACTTAGGTCAATAAGTTAGTTTGTGATCATTGTTATATCTTATAGTGGTATAATTAGAGTCTGAGATCTACTAAGATGGTTAATCTGCATTTTCTGTGTTCCTGCTTTCACTCGTTGAGTTTCATGGGCTTCTATGCAACTTTCCCATAATATTCCTTCTGAATTTCATACTGGGCTGACGGTGCCGTGAAATTTGGAAGTATGTGCACCATGTATATGGCGGCACATTCCGAGAGCAGCGCCCAAGGATTTGGTGACTTGGCAGCTTAGAGAGGCGGTTGTGGAGCTGGGCCGGTTATCCGCCAGCAAGATGGTGGGTGTGGATGAGGATTGGTAATATTTCCGAGCTGACCCAGGAGCGGGCAAGAATCCTCTGAGAATGCAGGCAAGCACACAGCCCTTTCCAGAACTTTTCCACATTGATGTAGAATAGACGACCCCCTGGCCTGCCCGGACTAAGGCCCCTTATTCTTCAGATCAGCAGAAGTGTCTGCTGTCCAGCGCCATGGGGCCACACCGGGCCCGGAACCTGGGCTATTTTTGTGCTTGTTTTTAGACTTTTCTTTGGGGGCAAGACCTTGTTTCCTCGCTACCTAATTGTGCCAATAGGAGCAACTGCTCCAGTGCAGGGACCGCCTGCAACATCCCTTCGCAGGATGCAGAGTGAGGTCGCTTCAGGGGCACCTGATGAAACGGCGGACTTGACTGGGCGTGGCTTTGGGACCTGAATTAGCTCTCTGCTGTTGCTCTGATCTCAGGATAGTTTTTGCTCTAGAGATGTAGTGCTGCTGTTTTTTTTTTTTAAAGAAAAGCAAAATAGTTTTATTAAGCGGAAAAGAGGGAGGAGGGAGGAGGGAGAGACAGAGACAGAGACAGAGAGTTGCAGATGGGTTTCTCTGGGATGGGACTGTGCACCGTAATGCTTCTAATAGAACATGCAGTTGGGATTCGTGCCAAAGCTCTCCCTATGGTGCAAAATCCATTGGCCCGGAGCCTTTCCATCATCATCAGTCTGAGTTTTTCTAGTCTCTGTGTCCCTGATGTTATTCCCAAGAAAGTATTTGTCCGAAAACCATGATCTAAATCGGGGCTTGGGGAACATCACAGCTGCCCCACATCTGAGGCTTAGGAAATCCCGCTGGCTGGCCCCCTGCTTGACAGGGCCTACACGTGCTCCCAGCGGGTGCCTCAGACCCTCCTGCCCACCTTAAGTCCCGTGGAGGATGTCATGTGCCCCTGGGCAGGACAGAGGTTCCCCAATCCCTGACGGAAATGAGTCTGCCTTGGGGAGTTCAGTGCGTGAGGCCTCCGGGCTGGAGGGGCGCCCTTGTAAGGAATGGAGCTTGAAGGAGATGAAGGTGGCCTTGACTGTCCCTGTCCACGGTGATTTAATGCTCGTCTAACTTTACAACAGGACGTGATTTTTCATTTCATGGCAGTGAGGAAGGGCAGCATTGCCAGATTCAGAATAAAGGGAACAAGGTGTTTACCTAGAGAGAAAATTGCATGTGTTAAAATTTGTGGGGGGCAGGGCGACATTTTCAAGTACATAATATGCCAGGTAAGGATTTCAGAAAGAATTCCTTGTGTATTTGAAGTTAAAGCAGCTTCTTACTGTCCACACAAAGAAGCCAGCAAAAAAAGCAGAGAGAAATCTCGGATCCACACGCCATCACTCAACTTCATTCGTCTCAGAATAACTGTCAGGGAAACATCCCCTCGGCTCCCCTTGGCCTGCGGCACCCCCGAGTTCCATCCTGTGGTTTTTCCTGCCATTCTCTCCTCTCCATACTGGATGACACTCCCAGAGTGCAGGAATATTCGTGAATCTCCCGGTCTGGAGAGGAGAGAGCAAATGTCGCCGTGTCCACGCTTAATACCACGGCCCTGAGAAGGAGAGGGGGCGGGAAACCTGTTCCCGAGGAGCGGTGGGGAGAGGCCGCCCGCTGGACGTGGACATTAGCCGCTGGAAATACACCCGAGCTGCTATTTCAGAGCAGGCTCGTAAAGGCATCAGCTTGTTCTGGTGTGCGCGGTTCTCTTCTTAATTAAGGCAAGAGATTAACCGGTAGCGGCGTCTCTCTAGGGAAGGAAATGAAGCAATAGGCCTAGGACCGATATTTGTGGCCGTCCGTAGGCCACCAAGTGGGATCCAAAAATTAAAAAATATATATTGACATAATGGCCTGGGGAGGCACCGTGTTATTTCCAAACAGCTTTGCGTAACCAAAGTGTCAGAGTATCAGACGTGATTTGGGGGACATTGTGCGGCTGACTCCAAAGGTTGGAGCACACCTGCCTTGCGTGCAGCAGGCCTCGAGTTGGATCCCCAGCAGCAGACGACCTTCATGTTACCTGGGTACCACCTGCTCAGAGCACCTGAATGGCCGACCAAGCACTGCCAGCAACAGCTCTGGCTCCTGGCTACCGTTGGGGAGACCCCCAGAATTGTGCCGCACGTCAGAGATGTACTTTACCTGTCCATCTGCCCATCCATCAATCCAACCATTGATCCATTCGTCTACTGACTCCATACTGAGATAGATAGATGGATGAACGGACGGATGGATGGGCAGACAGATGGATGGATAGGTGGGTGACTGGAAGATGAAAAGGCCAGAGGTAGAGAGAGGCAGCACCCGAAGTGTGGGACAGATGAGACACATGTTGTTATTCTTCAACATGGGGGCCCCCACTATGTGCGCCCATAAACTCAGGCCCGAGGGACGGAAGCTGGTCCCGGAGTTTAGCTAAGTCAGGAAAGCTCAGGGGCGCTCCAGAGCCCTTCTGTGCCTCCAGACTCAGGAACACTGGGTGCCGTCCGTCAGGAGCCATGCTGGGTTGGGGGCGCGGGGCGGGAACAGCCTTGCTGAGGTGGGGGGGCTGCTCTGCTAAGGGATACAGCGAGGCTCAGCGACAAGGCTGAGGCCCCTAATCCAGTAACTCACATGTACTTTGGCGTCAGGAACAGGATCGAGAATTTTCCGGTATGTTCTTTTGCCCCCTGGGGTCCTGTGGTTGGTGGGGTTCCCTCTACCTCTCAGCCTTGGGGTATAGGGAGACCCCCTGAACCTGGTGGCACCCATCCGCCTGGGTCATCGCTCCCCCTGTAGTGCTCAGGCACCATCAGGGCCCCCAGGAAAGAGACAGATGTGGGGGTGCAGTTCCCCAGACACAGAGACCCCCCCACAGGTGTGCTGTGGACATTTCTGGCCATGGGCAGGTTCCGATGATGCCTCTTCTCTGCTCATCTTCGTTTCTTTGTGTTTTGTTCGGAGGACACATCTGGTGATGCTCAGGGGTTACCCCTGGCTCTGCACTCAGGAATTTCTCGTGGTGGGCTCCGGGGACCATATGGGATGAGGGGGATCAAACCGGGTCAGCCGCATGCAAAGCAGGCACCCTACCTTCTGTGCTATCGCTCAGTTCTTTGGGAGATGAGGGTTGTGGTAGCGCAGGTGCGTTCCAGGTTGGTCCCTGCCTGTTCTCAGGTGCAACTTGGGCCTCTGCTTTCTGGGTGAGACCCACACGGAGATCTTGCATCTAATCCCCTGCTTTCCCGGACTTAGCTAAGGCAGCAAAAGCAATGCATTGCGCTATTAGAGACCCACTATCTCCCTGCTCTCCCGCCTTCTCCCCCTGCACCCCGCTGTCCCTCTATCCAAGTGGGGCTTTTTTGCACACTCTGGATTGCCTTTGATATGGTAATGAGCTTGCACAAGAAAAGCCACTTTTTCCTTCCTCTAGGACTTACAGAATTAAAGGTGAGAGAGAGGTGGAGGGTGTTGTGAAGGATGGCAGTTTGTCATTAAAAAATAATAGGTGTGCTCCTTGGAATAAAGGGAGGCAGGTGCGGTGGTGTGGGGGCTGGCGGGCACCCCCTTGGCGATGAGCTCCCTGCTCCTCATTGATCTCCTCTGCCGGGCCAGCCCAGCCTGGCGCCCCCACGTGATTCTGAGCAGAATCCGATTTTCCTTTGGCGTTCGATCCCATTTTCCTTCCTCGAGCTTCGAAGGCGCACTGGGGACCATCTGGTAAGTGCCTCCCCGCGCTGAACTGCTGATCCCTTTATTGGATTGGCGGAGGGTTTCTGCAGCCCGTGTTTAACATGCAGTGGGCCGCGGCAAGGCAAACAGCCCCTGTGTTTAAACAAGCAGCCATTAGGCCAGGAAACAAGGTGGGACCAGCTCGTGGGGTGCTGGCTGGGGTGAGCAGGGAAGAGGACGCCTGGGAAGCTAGTTTGGGCTGCCGACGGCTCCTCCCTTACTCTCGGGCGGGGAGCAGAGGGGACCCGCACAGTTCATTAATCTCCTTCTGTCAGACTCGCTGTGCACTGACGCCGGCCAGGAGGGGGCCTGGGGTACAGCTGCCCCCTTATCTTTCTGGCAAGCCCTAGCAGAGCTCCAGACTTTTTGTTGGTGGTGGTTTTGTTTATTCGGGCTACACCTGGTGAAACTCAGGGCTTAGGATTCCCTCCTAGTGGTGCTCGAGGGACCATATGGGATGTGGGGGATCGAACCTGGGTCAACCTCCTGCAAGGCAAATGCCCTCCCTCCTACCATCGCTCCAGCCCCGTGCTCCAGACCCTGTTTGTGCTGCACTGAGGGAGTGTTGGTGTTGGGTTGGTGGGGGAGGCGAGCAGACGGCGGAAGCACATTCTCACACACTGCACACTCAGAGTCGCCCGTACACTCACTCCCACACACACTCAGTAGTGAGGTCCTGGATTCAACCTCTGGCACCTCGTAAGGCCAAAATAGAAGCCAATTATTTACGTGGTTTTTGAAGATCTTGACAGCGCCTTTTCTCTGACCACATCCGCACAAATACGGATTATTTACTAACCTCCAGAAAATCCCAAAAGTTCCTGTGTGAGAAAGAACGTGGAGAAAGAATCAGTCCCATCGGCCTTACACACCGTGTGCAGCCCAACTTCGGAGCAGGCTTGTAAGGTGAAGCATTGTTGATCTCACAACCCCTTGTAGTGAGTTACAAGAGTCATGGCAAACAAGTACTGCTGAGAAGCGAGTCGAAGGAGCTCCTGGCCTCCCTCCTTCCCCCTCTCTCTATCCCTCGCTCTCTTCTCCCTCACCTTCTCCCCCTCTCCCCCTCTCTCTATCCCTCGCTCTCTTCTCCCTCACCTTCTCCCCCTCTCCCTCTCTCTCTCCCTTTGTCATCAAACTCAGTCATCTGTTTATCAAACTCAGTGATTCTTCAAACCATAAGGCTTTGACAAATCAGGCAAGAAACCAAATAACGAACTAAGAGAAAAGTTCGGTAGCTTTAGCGTAGTAGCAGTTGCGTGAGGGAACATGCCCGTGGGCCCAGAGTGCACATAGCGGGTGGGGCGCTTGTCTTGCACGCTGCCAACTGGGCCTGGATCCCCAGCACCCTGTAGTCTCTCCGGAGCCCCAGGAGTGACCTCAGTGCAGAGCCAGCAGTAACAGCCAGGAGTGGCCGTGGGGAGACACGGGGAAACTCACCTTCTGTTGTTTAGATGGTGAACTTTCCCGAGCTCTGAGGGAACATACCCGTGGGCCCAGAGCGCGCATAGCGGGTGGGGTGCTTGACCCGCGTGTGCTATGGGAAGTCAGCTAGGTTTTTGGGGTGAGCCCTGGCGGCTCCCGCAGTGCGGAACAGGGGAGCTGAGCCGCTCCTGCCTCTGTCCTGGCTGCCAGGGACGGTCCAGTGCAGCCGTTTCCCGCACCCCTCACGAGGAGAGATCTGGTGATGTTTCCCTCAGACCCGCCACAGCACAAGCCCAGCCCGAGCACCAGAGGGGGGAGGCGGGCCGCGGGTCTGGGCCGATCCCCATCAGCAGGCGCCCGAGAGAGGGGACCCTCGGACCCAGGCAGGAAGATTCCCTGTGAAGGATGAGGTGTTTGTTGTTGGGCTTTAGAGTCTAGTTTGGTTTCACTTGGGGCCACATCCGGTGGTGCTGGGGCTTGCTCCTGGCTCTGTGCTCAGGGCTCACCCGGTGGCCTCAAGCCCCGCTTGGCCGCATGCAAGGTCAGTGCCTTACCTGCCGCCTCGGCCCAGGAGGGGAGGGAGCTCTGACGCACTCTTGGCCTCTTGGCCAGGACATCTCAAGGTCCCCACGGGCTGAAGGCCCTGTGCTCCTTAAGTCACTGCATAGGTCTGCCGAGGATCAGGAGGGAAAGACGTTTCTTTGATTCAAGGCGTCACCTTTCGTGGTTCCTGATGACCAGTGTTTACCCCCACCCCCGTGCCGATCTCTGCCACGGTGAGCAACGTCTGTGTTCTCTTGGTGTGCTCTATGGTGGCCCATCGTGGGCCACGTCCGTGTTCTCTTGGTGTGCTCTATGGTGGCCCATCGTGGGCAATGTCCGTGTTCTCTTGATGTGCTCTTACTGGTGGCCCATCGTGGGCAACGTCCGTGTTCTCTTGGTGTGCTCTTACTGGTGGCCCATCGTGGGCAACGTCCGTGTTCTCTTGGTGTGCTCTTACTGGTGGCCCATCGTGGGCAACGTCCATGTTCTCTTGGTGTGCTCTATGGTGGCCCATCGTGGGCAACGTCCATGTTCTCTTGGTGTGCTCTTACTGGTGGCCCATCGTGGGCAACGTCCATGTTCTCTTGGTGTGCTCTTACTGGTGGCCCATCGTGGGCACCGTCCGTGTTCTCTTGGTGTGCTCTTACTGGTGGCCCATCGTGGGCAACGTCCATGTTCTCTTGGTGTGCTCTTACTGGTGGCCCATCGTGGGCAACGTCCATGTTCTCTTGGTGTGCTCTTACTGGTGGCCCATTGTGGGCAACGTCCATGTTCTCTTGGTGTGCTCTTACTGGTGGCCCATCGTGGGCAACGTCCATGTTCTCTTGGTGTGCTCTTACTGGTGGCCCATCGTGTCACAAGCCATATGTCACAAGGAGTAGTGTACAAGGCAACCTTCACAGTGATTACTATGCAGTACTGTACAAGGAGTCCTTCACAGCACTTTACAGAGAGTCCTTCACAGTACTGTACAGGGAGTCCTTCACAGGGAGTACTTCATAATACTATACAGGGAGCCCTTCACAGGGAGTAAGTACTTCACAGTACTGTACAGGGAGTCCTTCACAGGGAGTTCTTCATAATACTGTTCAGGGAGTCCTTCATAGGGAGTCCTTCACAGTACTTTACAGGGAGTACTTCACAGTACTGTACAGTGAGAACTTCACAGTACTGTTCAGGGAGTCTTTCACAGGGAGTACTTCATAGTACTCTTCAGGGAGTCCTTCATAGGGAGTCCTTCACAGTACTTTACAGGGGAGTACTTCACAGTACTGTACAGTGAGAACTTCACAGTACTGTTCAGGAGTCTTTCACAGGGAGTACTTCATAGTACTTTACAGGGAGTACTTCATTGTACTTTGCAGGAGTCCTTCACAGTACTTTACAGGGAGTACTTCACAGTATTGTACAGGGAGTCCTTCACAGGAATATTTCATAATACTGTACAGGAGTCCTTCACAGTACTCTACAGGGAGTCCTTCACAGGAGTAAGTACTTCATAGTACTTTACAGGAGTACTTCATTGTACTTTACAGGGAGTACCTCACAGCATCATTATACAGGAATCCTTCACAGGGAGTCCTTCACAGTACTGTATAGGGAGTCCTTCACAGGGAGCACTTCTTAGTACTTTATAAGGAGTACTTCACAGTACTGTACAGGGAATCTTTCACAGGGAGTACTTCACGGTACTGTATTGTGAGTCCTTCATAGGGGAGTACTTCATAGTACCTTACAAGGAATACTTCACAATACTGTACAGGAGTACTTCAAAGTACTTTACAGGGGGTACTTTACAGGGAGTCCTTCACAGCACTGCACAGGGAGTCCTTCACAGTACTGCACAGGGAGTCCTTCACAGCACTGCACAGGGAGTCCTTCACAGCACTGCACAGGAGTCCTTCACAGTACTGCACAGGAGTACTTCACAGTACTTTATAGGGGGTATTTCACAGTACTATACAAGAAGTACTTCACAGGAGTCCTTCACAGTACTGCACAGGGAGTCCTTCACTTCACAACACTGCACAGGGAGTCCTTCCCAGCACTGCACAGGAGTCCTTCACAGCACTGCTCAGGGAGTCCTTCACAGCACTGCAGGGGAGTCCTTCACAATACTGTAGAGGGAGTCCTTCACAGCACTGCACGGGGAGTCCTTCACAGCACTGCACAGGGAGTCCTTCACAATACTGTAGAGGGAGTCCTTCACAGCACTGCACGGGGAGTCCTTCACAGTACTGCACAGGGAGTCCTTCACTTCACAACACTGCACAGGAGTCCTTCCCAGCACTGCACAGGGAGTCCTTCACAGCACTGCTCAGGGAGTCCTTCACAGCACTGCACGGGGAGTCCTTCACAATACTGTAGAGGGAGTCCTTCACAGCACTGCACGGGGAGTCCTTCACAGCACTGCTCAGGGAGTCCTTCACAGCACTGCGGGGAGTCCTTCACAATACTGTAGAGGAGTCCTTCACAGCACTGCACGGGGAGTCCTTCACAGCACTGCACAGGGAGTCCTTCACAGCACTGCACAGGAGTCCTTCACAGCACTGCACGGGGAGTCCTTCACAGCACTGCACAGGGAGTCCTTCACAGGACTGCACAGGGAGTCCTTCACAGCACTGCACAGGGAGTCCTTCCCAGCACTGCAGGGAGTCCTTCCCAGCACTGCACAGGGAGTCCTTCCCAGCACTGCACAGGGAGTCCTTCCCAGCACTGTAGAGGAGTCCTTCACAGCACTGCACAGGGAGTCCTTCACAGGACTGCACAGGGAGTCCTTCACAGCACTGCACAGGGAGTCCTTCACAGCACTGCACAGGGAGTGCTTCACAGCACTGCACAGGGAGTCCTTCACAGCACTGCACAGGGAGTCCTTCACAGCACTGCAGGAGTCCTTCACAGCACTGCACGGGGAGTCCTTCACAGCACTGCAGGGAGTCCTTCACAGCACTGCACAGGAGTCCTTCACAGCACTGCATAGGGAGTCCTTCACAGCACTGCACAGGGAGTCCTTCACAGCACTGCAGGGGAGTCCTTCCCAGCACTGCAGGGAGTCCTTCCCAGCACTGCACGGGGAGTCCTTCACAGCACTGCACAGGGAGTCCTTCACAGGACTGCACAGGGAGTCCTTCACAGCACTGCACAGGGAGTGCTTCACAGCACTGCACAGGGAGTCCTTCACAGCACTGCACAGGAGTCCTTCACAGCACTGCACGGGGAGTCCTTCACAGCACTGCACGGGGAGTGCTTCACAGCACTGCACAGGGAGTCCTTCACAGTACTGTACAGGGAGTCCTTCACAGCACTGCACAGGGAGTCCTTCACAGTACTGTACAGGGAGTCCTTCACAGTACTGTACAGGGAGTGCTTCTCAGAGGTACTGCAACAGATAAAACTTCACAGGGACTGCTACAACAGGTAGCGCTTCAGAGAGTACCAGCGCATCACCACCCTTCCGGGGCCTGGAAAGAGCAGAGTACCTGCCTGCTTACAGCGCAGGGCGCGGGGCCACATCTAGCAGTGCTCAGGGCCCACATCCGGCAGTGTCGAGGGACCATGTACAGTGCCGGGATTCGAACCCGGTCATAGGCAGGCTCTTGACCTTTTGCACTCCCGCCCGCTCCCAGACTGTCTTCATTCATCCCAACAGCCCCGGCTTTTCCCCCAGAGCCTGGGTGCAGCCAGGAGGCCGGCAAGTGGCAGGGCTCGAGGCGGCTAATGTTTGCAAATCCCTTTCTAATTTATAAAGACACTCCACACAGCCGCATGGGGCGATTGCTTTCAGGACCCCCTGAAGCCATTTCCTCCCTGTTTCATTATGATTGTGAAATTGCTTTGGAATTTTGGAACAGGGCTCCTCCGCTGCCTCCTTTCATGAAAAGCCAGGGCCGAATAATGCTGTGATCGTTTTCTTTACTGTGAGGGCCCGAGGGGGCAGGAGGGGAGGGGACAAGAGGGGTAAGCAGGGCCGTTTCTTGTAAGGAAATGACAGGATGGAGCTCTGGGGCCCTGGGCAGTGTGTGCTGTGTGTGCTGTGTGGTCTAGTGTGTGCTGTGTGTTCGCCCGGCAGCGTCTGCAGCTCTTGCGGCCGTGCAGGTGAAGCCGTGGGCAGGGAGCAAGGGGTCTGCCTCGGGACAGGGATGCTGGCCAGCGGGAGAGAGTTCCTCCTGCGGCTTCTGTTTCTCCCTGGCAGACATTCAAGGTCATGTTGCTGACCGAACAATCTGTGTCGCGTCTCTGTCTCCTGTAGCTGACGCCCTCCCAGACTCTGCCTGGAGCCGTGGAAGCATTTGGATTTTTCCCTTTCTCTTTTATTCGGCGCCCAGGGCCACTCCTGGTGCTACTTGGCCAACAGATTGGACAGATCAACCCTGGGGCGGCTGTGCTGGGCAGGGAGTGCAGTGGGGGCAGAGGTCCAGGCCTTACCCAGCTGCGCTCAGGTGTTGGTGAGGGGCCAGGGATAAAACTCAGGGTCTCACACGTGACCCGCAGGGCCCAGAACAGCCTCCCTGGGGCTTGTCCTGCTTTACGACCTGTGACCCTGCGGTCCCCGGCACATCAGCTGGGGACACTCGCCTGACCCACAGCTCACCCGGGGGACACTCACCTGACCCACAGCTCCACCCGGGGGACACTCACCTGACCCACAGCTCACCCCGGGGGACACTCGCCTGACCCACAGCTCACCCGGGGACACTCACCTGACCCACAGCTCCACCGGGGACACTCACCTGACCCACAGCTCACCCCGGGGGACACTTCGCCTGACCCACAGCTCACCCCGGGGGACACTCACCTGACCCACAGCTCCACCCGGGGGACACTCACCTGACCCACAGCTCACCCCAGGGGACACTCGCCTGACCCACGGCTCACCCGGGGACACTCGCCTGACCCACGGCTCACCCGGGGGACACTCACCTGACCCACAGCTCCACCGGGGGACACTCACCTGACCCACAGCTCACCCGGGGACACTCGCCTGACCCACGGCTCACCCGGGGGACACTCGCCTGACCCACGGCTCACCCCGGGGACACTCGCCTGACCCACGGCTCACCCGGGGGACACTCACCTGACCCACAGCTCCACCCGGGGACACTCACCTGACCCACAGCTCACCCCGGGGACACTCGCCTGACCCACGGCTCACCCCGGGGACACTCGCCTGACCCACGGCTCACCCCGGGGACACTCACCTGACCCACGGCTCCACCCGGGGACACTCACCTGACCCACAGCTCACCCCGGGGACACTCGCCTGACCCACAGCTCACCCGGGGGACACTCACCTGACCCACGGCTCGCCCCAGGGGACACTCGCCTGACCCACAGCTCAACCGGGGACACTCACCTGACCCACAGCTCAACCCGGGGGACACTCGCCTGACCCGTGGCTCAACCCGGGGGGACACTCACCTGACCCACAGCTCACCTCAGGGGACACTCACCTGACCCACGGCTCACCCGGGGGACACTCACCTGACCCACGGCTCGCCCCAGGGGACACTCACCTGACCCACAGCTCACCTCAGGGGACACTCACCTCACCCACAGCTCACCCGGGGACACTCGCCTGACCCACAGCTCAACCGGGGGACACTCACCTGACCCACAGCTCAACCCGGGGGACACTCACCTGACCCACGGCTCACCCGTAGGACACTCACCTGACCCACAGCTCGCCCCAGGGGACACTCACCTGACCCACGGCTCGCCCCAGGGGACACTCACCTGACCCACGGCTCACCCCGTGGGACACTCACCTGACCCACGGCTCACCCGGGGGCACTCACCTGACCCACAGCTCACCCCAGGGGACACTCACCTGACCCACGGCTCACCCGGGGGACACTCACCTGACCTGTGGCTCACCCCTGGGGACACTCACCTGACCTACAATTCACCCTTTCTTCAACGGGGCCTCACCTGGACCCTCTCCTTCCTCCCAGTGCCAGTGTGAATCACTGTATCACTGTCTTCCCGTTCATCTTCGATTGCTCGGCGGGCACCAGTAACATCTCCATATGACCTGTCTCATGCAAGTAGAGCCCAAGGGCACCTGCTTGCTCCAGGAACATAAAGAGCCTCAATCCATTCCATCAGGATATGGGAATGAGGTCTATAACTGTTACTGGTATCTGGCATATCAAATACGACACAGGTAGCTTGCCAGGCTCTGCCGTGCGGGTAGCATACTCTTGTAGTCATCTCAAAATCCAGCATTTATTGATGAACTGCGCTGCCGCAAGCGGCCACGTGAGCCAGGCTGTCATAGGCTGGTCTGCTGGGTGGAGTTCTGACGAGGAGGAAGTCCGGATGTGGAAAATACAGCCAGTGTGAATGCAGGACATAATTCAGTTCCTGCTTCCCCCACTTGGACTTTTAGGATAAAGACCTACGTCAGGAAACGTTGTCATTATTGAGCCTGAGGAAGGGTGCAGTTTCTACAGGGAGGCGAGAGCCACGCTGGGCTTATGCACCACAGGAGGGAATGTTACAGGTGTCGACAGTTGAAGAAACATCCAGAAAAGGATCTGGGAGGTAGCTTGGAGGTGGGTGCTAGGCCCTGAGCCCCTGAGCGCGACCCCTCTACCCTCAGCACTCAGGGTGTACCCCAGATCAGGAAAGGAAAGAAAAGCTGCAGACAGCACCGTGCCGCACCAGACAGCTCGCCTGCCCGCCCCGTCCCCAGAATGCACAGCTCCGAGGTGCAGGACTGGGCGCCGGGCTGCTCTGGGCTCGGGCCTCCCAGCCTTCCTGGGCTTCCCCGCCAAGGAGCAGCCACACGACTTCCTCCCCGCCCGCCTCAGGGCCCCGGCCGTCCTCCTCGGCCGCCCTCTTCCCTAGAGATGCCGCTCTTGCCGTGATGTCACCAGCGTTGCACACGCACACACACACACACACACACTCATACACACATACCCCCAATACATACACCCACGTTCATACACACCCATAGAACCCCACGCATCACACACGTGCTTACACATTCACATCACATAACATTCGTACACATGATCACACCCGATACACATTCCCACACACTCGTATCCAACAACACACTCATACATAGTAACACTCACGCACTTACACTCCTACCCGACCTCACACACACACACACACACACACACACACACACACACACACACACACTCCTACCTTCCATCTTGGCTTCCCTCACCCCAAGATTTGTCTCTAACACTCTTGCTGGCGTTGCCGTCCCTTTCTTCGTCTCAGAAGCAGACCTCTGGCGGGAGGGTAAAGGCAGTTGTCACGGACGTGGCGTGGCGTGGAGGCTGTGCTTGACAGAGAACCACAACAGCCACGTGCCCAGTGATTCCACATCCAGGTTTGGACCCAGAGGGACAGACGGAAGAGCCCCCTGAGGCCTTTGTAAGCTCAGGTTTCTAAGCAGGAGAGCCAGAGGTCGGCAGAGAAACGAAATGACTGTGTGTGTGTGTGTGTGTGTGTGTGTGTGTTTATAATCCGCCTTTGAAACAGGAATTGAGACACGCAACCTCGCGCATGACCTCTGAGGACTTTATGCTAAATTCCAGAACACAAAGACAAACGCTTTGTGTGCCCACGTGGGAGGCACCTGGGGCTGTTTGTTCTCAGAGACCCGCAGCAGACGCAGTTTACTGGGGGCCAGGGAAGGAGGAGTTTCCAGTTGTTTTAGAATGAAAAAATCCCACCGTGGGGGAGTGGAGCTCTGTCCCACACAGGAAGGCGCTTGGCACCAAGGTGCATGGAGCAGTCTGAGGTAGAAACAGAATCGTGCAGCTGGCAGTGGCCTCCAGCAACCCCTCTGCGGCCTCCTCCCGTGCCCTCCTCTGCTCCAAGACCTTTCCCGAGCCCGCCCTGATTTCACCCCTCACCCAGGAGCTCTGAGGCCTCTGTTTTTCGTCGGCTTTTCCACACAAGCTCGCCTCTGCGGCAGAGTCCCGCCAGCCTCGCGCCTCTTTGCCTCCGGCTCCCGCGGCTGCTCACAGGCCGGCGCTCCTTTGCAGCCCCTGTTCCAGAACTCTGCTCTCCATGGCAACCGGATCTCATGGCCCAGAGCGGTCTTCAGTCATTTTCCACAGAGCAGAACTCAGACGTCCCTCCTCACTCGCGTCAGCCACCGTTCCGGTCTTGGGGAGCCCGGCACGGCCGGAGACACTGGACGTTTCCGTCACCCCGGCACCTTCTGGCAGGTGGCAGCCGTTCTCGAGGACCTGCTCCAGCTCCTGGTGTCCCGTCCTGGCTCCAGCCCAGAGGGTTTGCGATTGGGCAAGTCAGGGTCTGGCCGAGAACCTGACCTCTAGCCCGATCCCAAGCAATGTGAATTGGGAGGAAGCCACGTCCAGGAGGAACCCTCAGTGCCCCCCTGATGCTTCTCTCTGTCTCTTCCTCACCGGCCTGAGCTGCAGCTCCTGGGACCAGTGGACCCCCTTGGGTTTCTCCTGTGTCCTGGCTGGTGTTTTGTCGGCCCACACACTCAGGCCGTTTGTCTCTCACCTAACCAAGAGGCTCTTCGCCAAGGCGGCCGCTGTCCGGGCTCTCTGCACTCTGCCGTCTCTGGGTGCTGCTGGCTGGCCGTGCCACCTTCCTTCCTAAGGCTTGGCATCAGGCATGTGGCAGCTGGCGCCTCTGTCCTCCTGCTAAGGCCCCAGGTCCAGCTGGACGTCTGCCCTGTGTCTCCCTGTGTTTCTTGAGCACCGAGGAGACCATGTTTGCGTGAATGGCTCCCTGTGAATGTCAGGTGTTCTGTGAACCTGTTCCCGAGACGTCCTTGTGGCTCGTCGGACAGTCAGCTTGGTCCTTGCTGCCCCGCGTTCTTTGCAGCAATCAGTTTTCCTAGACGTAGCCAACTTTGTCCTCTCTGTGAGGCCGAGGGGCCAGAAAATGCCCCCCTTCTCAGACTAGGATCTGAGGTACAGAAAAAGTTGCCAAGTGGGGTTCTGCTCCCAAGGGGTTCAGATTCTGCCCAGAAACTCCAGCTCGAGTGTTGCGTGTGCTGATCGGCACCCCCGATTGCCCCGGCTTCCCTTCAGAGCCCCCCAACTCCCAGGCAGAGCCCCCAGCAGCTGGAGACCCCTAAGCTGCTTTTAGACCTAAAAGAAATTGCTCCCTGTGATTCTGCCTGCTCTCTGCCTAATGCGTTTCTGTGACACTTCATAGGAATGAGAGAATTACCACGGGTACAGTATCGCCTCTCCATATTCCGCTCCGTTCGGCGTAAAAGTCAGTAATGACCATAACTCATTCCTCAGCTCTTCTTCACGACGCTCAGGCGAAAAGTTAAGCTGCAGTGCACCAGCAGAACCAAGGCACGCTTTCATGTCCGTCACTGCCGCGTTCGGACACAGTTTCTGGAGACAATAGACTCTCCCTCATTTAAACCAATTTGGGCCAACAGCAGCCTAAATGGAGAAAAAATCGGAAGCACGGGTTAGTGGTAAGGATATATAGCTTCAGCTAGATGCAAAAAAACAGCAGCAATTCAGACTAGACTCTCAAACGTTGGTAAATAAGTATCCGTGGGGAGCGACTTCAATTAATAGATGAGAAGAATTCATAATACGTCTATCAGTGGTTTTATCTCTGCTCAGCCTCCTGGGCCTTCGAGGCCTGGAGACCCATTTCTGTGTTAAGGAGCTTCCGCGTTCCCCTTACAGCCCTTATTATGCTGCTGCTGTTCCATAGTAAGCTTTTTTTTTTTTCCTTTTTTGGTATATAAGGATAAATATCACATTGGCCCTGCGCCAAGTTAGAGTCAGGCAAAATGAACTGGAATGAAATGAATCCGATTTGCATCACGGTGCATAGAAATAGCCTCTGGACTCTGCCTCTGAGGGTCTTTCAAGTGTAGGGATCAGTCACACATGCTAGAAAAGACCCCCTAAGGCCACGGTGTCAGTGGTTTCATTTCCCAGTTCTACCCCAGAGATGTGAAAATT
This sequence comes from Cryptotis parvus, assembly GCA_021461705.1. NCBI lineage: Eukaryota > Metazoa > Chordata > Mammalia > Eulipotyphla > Soricidae > Cryptotis > Cryptotis parvus. Next base: position 139,535 of record JAJIBD010003656.1, read on the forward strand.
CTTGACTGCTCACACTGCCAAGGGTTATCCACAATACAGAGATTATCCACAAGACAGTTTTGTGTCCACAAAAACAGAGGCCGGAAGTGGTCTCTGACATCTGCTGAGTGGGCAGTGTGGTTCTGAGACCCAGAATTTTCCACAGGTTTGGCCCAACCACCCGACTCCCCAAGGTCAGGCTTGGGTGGTGGATGCCCCACTGGATGTGCTTTCTTAGAGCCCGGTTACCCCAGCCAGCACAGACAGGCTCTCCATGCTATGGAATGGCCCTTGGCTTGGAGTATTCACAGTGGAGATGGAGATGGGAAAAGCCACACCCCATTCTGGAAGCTTCTGAACCAGCCCCGTGTGGGCTCGGGCTCAGCCCACACTGTTGGCGTTGAAGGAGGGTTAAGTTTCAGAACCTTCTTCGCTTTGACACTCTGAGGCGATGGAATCAGCGTGTGGGCGTCTCCCACACCTAAGTTCTTGTGCTCAGTCCTGATTCCAACGAGCCCTCGAAAGTACCCCCAAAATTCTTTACATGAACTAAGCAATGTACGCACTCAGGTTTCTGGGGTTTGGTGGGGGACTGGGGTTGGTTGGTTTGTTTGTTGTTTTTGGAGACAAAAGTTATCCAAAGGGGCCGGAGCGATAGCCCAGAGGGTAGGGCGTTTGCCTTACACACGGCCGGCCCATGCTGGCCTGGGTTCGATCCCCAGCATCCCAAATGGCCCCAAGAGCACCGCCAGGAGTAATTCCTGAGTGCAGAGCCAGGAGAAACCCCTGAGCATTGCCGGGTGTGACCCAAAAAAAAAAAAAAAAAAGTTATCCAAAGATTTAAATGTAATTTTTTTTCCTTTTGGGGAAAATGCTCAGGGATTACTCCTGGCTCTTTGCTCAGGAATTATTCCTGGTGGTGCTCAGGGACCATATGGGATGCCAGGGATTGAACCCAGGTTGGCAACATGCAAACACCCTATCTGCTGGACTATTGTCCGGCCCTAAATGTAATTTTTTCTAATAGGCCACAGGCAATAAAACTAAGTGCAAGGTCAGAGAGAGAAAAATGGGTCTTTCCTGTGCTGTTATTATTGGGAAGGTGAATCCAGCCGTGCTCAGGGTCTGGGCCCTCACCGGGTACCGACAGCTGGAGCAGCTGCTGAGGATGAGTGTTGGGGTGACCCAGGGCTTGCGTGGGGATCACAGGGTCTGCACGTGCAGCAGGGCCCCACTTCTTGCTCCCCTGTGGCCCCGGATCCTCTCTCCCCTCCGCTTTGGTGATGTGGCTGTGAGGTCCCCAGCACTGGCTTCTGTGCTCACAAGGAGACAGTTCTCTCTTTGGTCTTCGAGCACAGATTTCTTTGCTCACTGGGGTGAATCTCAAACCTCTTGCCGTCTTGATCTGGCGTTGAGCGTGTAGGACGCTGTGACGGATCAAACATGCAGCCTCACTCCAGGAAGGCGCCGTGCCTGGAGCAAGCCCCAGGCCCCAACCATAAGGCCTCGGTGACTCTAAACTCACAGCCATCCTGTCAGATTTAGCAGTGGCTGATGGGGTGCCTTCTTCCCGAGGGTCCAGAAAGAGACTGTCGGAGCTGAACCGGTCTCAGAAATGCAGCCATCTTGTCTTATGATCAAGGAGTGGGGTTAGGGGAGGCTGAGGAACCCGCCCCGTCACATAATTAAGTGTGTTGAGTTGCTGGGTTTTAGTGGGCTCTGGCAAACACCATATGCATAGTTTGGCTTCTTGAGTTCGTGACATTTTCCATTGTGTACACTCTGGGTATTTTTAAATCCTGATAAACATATGAGCGTAGGCTCGCTCCCTGAGATCTGCCCATGTGGGCAGTCTTCGGCCAGCTCCTTTCCAGCCTTGCTTGGCACCTTCCTCTTGCCGCTTCTGATGGAGGAGGAGGAGGAGGAGGAGGAAGAGGAGGAGTTTGAACAGAAAGGATTCAAATATTCATTGCTGTAAAAGCAACCCTTCTTCCTTACACATGCACGTGACTTCAAATACTAGCCCTCAAGTCCTCTTACATGACCACCCAATGAAAGGATGGTCCAAGACCCCAGAGGGAGAGAAATCTCTGGCCCGCAAGTTTAAGAGCCCAACCCATGCAGGGGCGATTGTTTGTTTATTTAAGTCATATGCACGCACATGACATTTATTCTTATGGAAACTGGGCAGCTGGGTCAGCAGATACGAGCCTGCTGCCTGGTCTCCCCATGCCTCAGTTTCCCTCTGAATCTCCCTGAAGTCAGTATAAGGCAGCATCATGGCGGGCCACACGTTCTGCCTATTCTTGGCTCGACTGAGATCCAGTTCTGACCACACATCTTTGCCTTTTCATCAAGGGAGTGTGCTTTTAATTCGGGGTTAAAATTGACAAGTGCTTTCTTGAAAAACGTGCTATTGGCACAGGAGAGACGGACAAAGGTTAAGGCTTTAACATGCAGCTGTGGCCGGGACCATGGTTTGCGCCTCAGCACTGCATATGGGTCCCCCAAGCACGACCAGGCGTGTGGCACCCCCAAAAAAGTATTGTTCAACTCCACCAAGGAGCAGTAGTTGGGTTCCACGCCGCCAGACCACCTCCGGGCTGCACTGATGTGTAAGTTCAAGAGGGCTCCAACCTCCAGCTTCATTGGCCCTGCAGAAACCGTCTTGGATCGTGTTATGGGCTGAATTGGTTCCACCTTTCAGAAGCCCAAAGCCCAGAGCCTCAGAATACTAATGTCTTTAGAAATGGGGCTTCTTAGAGGTCATTAAGTTCCAGTGAGATCCTTGGAGTGGGCCTTCACCCAGACCTAAGTGTCCCTGGAGGGGAGAGTCAGGCGGCGCAGCAGAGACTTCCAGGGTGCTGAATGCCCACAAGGTCCCTCTGCATGCTGGGGTGAGGCCTCTGGGAACCTTGCCGCCGACTCCCGTGCTGGGGTGGGGTCTCGGGGAACCTTGCCGCCGACTCCCGTGCTGGGGTGAGGGTCTCGGGAACCTTGCCCCCGACTCCCGTGCTGGGGTGAGGTCTCGGGGGAACCTTGCCCCCTAACTCCCCCATGCTGGGGTGAGGGTCTCGGGGAACCTTGCCCCCAACTCCCGTGCTGGGGTGAGGCCTCGGGGAACCTTGCCGCCGACTCCCCATCAGGCTGCCGGGACAGCAGGACACGAGAACAGCCGTTGTTTAAGCCCATTGTGAGCTTAGTGAGGCCCCCCCCGCACTCTGGCACCCAGACTGGTTTCCGCCATTGTGAACGAGATGTTGGAGCAGGTCTGTTCTCTTCCAGAACCTTCTGGGTAAAGCCCCGCCTCCTTCACAGGGCAGACGCCGTCCCCTGCTGGGACTCCTCAGAGGCTCTCGGCTACGGGCAATGGGTCTCTTTGCCCCACAGGCCTGGACCCCTCCAGCCCCTCGTGTTGGGAGAGCCGCACATGAGGCCCCTGGTGATGGAGAGGGACATCGGCGTGCTGGCCTGTCTGGAAGTGGCGCATCCAGGTCCTCACCCGCAGGGCAGATCTCGCCACTGCACGCAACCCGTCTCACCGCCCAGCTGCGGAATCCCACCGGAGTGGGGCAGCCAGCGGTGCTCCCGAGCCTGTGTGGGGTGTGTGCAGTGGTGCCGCCCTGCATCGCCACGGGGACACCAGATCTTCTCACGGACCGGCACGTGGGTTCAGATTGTCGCCGTCCGGCTGGCCGCAGAGGAAGTGTTGGCTGCTCCTGGGAAGCCTTTCCCGCCTCAGTTGGCGGCCTGAGTGCATCCAGGAAGGCAGAGGGGTTTGGGGTCCGGAGGCTGGGACAGGCTAGGTGGGGGGTGCTCATAGCAACTCCCGCTGACGTTTTAAGGCTACAGCTATTATTACCTCTCACACACATGCTGGGTTTGCAAAAAGGGCCTTGTTGATGAGCTGCGGGTGCTATTCTGCCACCTGCCTGCCTGCCCAGTGGCTCCTGTGGCTTCCTAGAGCTCCTCGGCCAACGGGGCCTCTGGAGCCAGCACGGGGTCAGCTCTGGACTTCCCAGATGTGGCACGGCTGAGCAGGGAGAACGCGAACCCTGGGGTTGGGTGCAGGGAGCCACACGGGGCTGCTGGGTGCCTGGGGCAGATTACCCGGCTTGGCAGAGTCTGTCTGTCGCTTCTCCATTATCAGTTTACAGAGCGGAGTGCGCGGTGCTGTGGCCCTGAGCTGGGTGCCAGGGGTGGACACGGGGATTGCGAGAGCTTGAGCTGAGCAGGCCCTGAGGCTGCTTCTCGTTCGGCTCTTAGACGTCGTGGGCAGGGCCACGGCTGAGGGGGCTCGGCCCTCCCTCACTCCGCTGTGGCTCTGGGCTCCATCCAGGGCCCTAAGCAGCTTGGAAGTTTAAGGCTCACGCCTGAAAACCAGCGAAACCTGGGTCCTTCTTGGCATTTGGTTCTCGTGAAGTCCGTCGTGTCGCCGAGCACCTGTCACGAGCAGGTGCAAGGCTGCTGGTGTCAGCTGTAACGGGGGTCACAGGGTTCCTGGGCGTCCCCACAATGTCCTTTATTCACTCCATAGCAAGAGCAGGACCTGAAGGAACAGCTGCGAGCGGGAACGGTGAGGCGGGAATGCTCCCAGCAGCCCGCTGGGCTCACTACTGTGGCTTGGCTCTCCCAGAGCTTCCTGCAAACCAGTGGCGCTCACTGTGTGTGTAAAACCACCTCGGACCAATATTCAAGGCCACACGGGGGCCGGAGGGCTGGTCAGTGGTTGCAAGCTTGCCACAGAGTGGGGGGTGGGGGCAAAAGACAGTTAGGACAGAGAAGGGACGAGTGTGACAGTAATAGTTGGGAATGGTCACTTTGGACAGGAGCTGAATGTTGAAATACCTGCTAAGATTTCAGTGTCTCTATTGCAGACCATAATGCCCAAAAAGGCAAAGGGGAGGGTGGGGGGGGAGAGAGAGAGGAGGGAGAGAGAGAGAGAGAGAGAGAGAGAGAGAGAGAGAGGGAGAAAGAAGGAGAGAGAGAAGATTTCTCCAGGGACACCCAAGTTAGCTCTTGGCAGATATGGACCAGGGAGAGAGAGAGAGAGAGAGAGAGAGAGAGAGAGAGAGAGAGAGAGAGAGAGAGAGAGAGAGAGGCGCCTGCCATGGAGTGGGGGGGGGGAGGGTGGCGGTGGGAAGGAAAGTAGGGACATGGTGGCGGGAAACGTCACTAGTGAAGGGACGGTACTGGAACACTGTAGACTGAAGCCCAAAACTGCTCAGATCAGGTGCAGCCCCAGGAAAGATCTCCTGATCTCCTGATCTCCTGAGCTGACGGCACCTCGCCCCTGGAGCAGGCCCTGAGAGAGCTCCCTCCCCTCTGGGGTCAGGAGCGGGTGTGAACTGCCCAGTGCCTGGCCCAAGTAGCTCCCCTGGGCTGCTCTAGAGCACCTCGTGGCCTCCTGCCTGCGGCGTGTGAAGCGTGTTTCCATATGCCCACTTTCCTCCAGGCACGGCTCATGCACGTGTCACTGCACATCTTCATGGATGTGTACATTGGCACATACGTGCATGCGTATCTGCATGGATGCACGTGTGATGTATCATCGTTTTCCCTTGAAGATGGGCTTGCAGGGCACGAGGCCAGCACAAACGCAGATCCTCTAGTGGACAGGTCAGCACAAACGCAGATCCTCTAGTGGACAGGCCAGCACAAACACGGATCCTCTAGTGGACAGGTCAGCACAAACACGGATCCTCTAGTGGACAGGTCAGCACAAACACGGATCCTCTAGTGGACAGGCCAGCACAAACATGGATCCTCTAGTGGACAGGCCAGCACAAACACGGATCCTCTAGTGGACAGGCCAGCACAAACACGGATCCTCTAGTGGACAGGCCAGCACAAACACGGATCCTCTAGTGGACAGGCCAGCATAAACATGGATCCTCTAGTGGACAGGCCAGCACAAACACGGATCCTCTAGTGGACAGGCCAGCACAAACACGGATCCTCTAGTGGACAGGCCAGCACAAACACGGATCCTCTAGTGGACAGGCCAACACAAACATGGATCCTCTAGTGGACAGGCCAGCACAAACACGGATCCTCTAGTGGACAGGCCAGCACAAACATGGATCCTCTAGTGGACAGGCCAGCACAAACAAGGATTCCCTAGTAGACAGGCAACAACACAATCCACACATGTCTGAAACCACACAGGTCTCACACACCACACATACATATGCCTCACATGTGCACACATAAAAGTACATACCACACATGGATCACATGTCTCACACATGCACACATACATACCACCCATCACACATGTACACACATGCACACAATACATGCCTCACACATATGCACCACACACTCCTACACATGCACCACGCATATACCTCACGTACTACATCACACGTGCCACAGACTGCATCCACCCCAGACAGCTCCCGCATGCACCACACACAGCCCCCTCCCCCCAACACTTCTCAGCACTGTTTCTCACCTTCTGGCGTGCTGGCACTGGGTTGGATACACTGAATGAGCGTGAAAGGACCTGCCGTGGGGGCTGTGGGGTGCTTTCGGGGGAAGGGTCCCCAGGAAGGGACTGGATTTGCGCCACCCCACTGCGGCTGCTGTTGGACAGTCCCGGACACGAATCCATTAGCACTTGGGCTGGAGCTGCAATCGCAAATTGGATTTCTGTTGTTCACATGAAAAAAGCTGCCCAGATGCTTGGGGAAACACCTGGCTCGCTGGCTCGGAGACAAAATGTATTCCTCGTTCCCGGCTGGATGCTGGAGGCCCAGACCTTCTCTAATCTCAGGCCAGCGCGGTGACCGGGCCCAGAGCTCACGGCTCGTCCTGGCGGGCACATGGCTTCCTGAGGCATAGCCTGGCGCTCTCTCCAGGGCCTCGCTTCAGTTACTGCTCCCAGGACCCGGCCCTGAGGGGCCCGTTCTGTGGAGGAGGAAGCCGAGGCTCAGCAGAGGGTGGTGACGGGCTTGCTCTGGCTTGGGGGACGCCGTGCTGAGCCAGGAGAGCGTGACTTGAGCCGACCCTCCGCAGAGCAGCAGCCAGCACCTTCTCCGTGCATTAGGCACCAGACATTCTCTCCGCTAGGAGAGCGAGAGTTGGGGTCTCTGGCTAGGAGAGCGAGAGTGGTTTGGTGTGATGGAGGCCCCCCTGGACCCTGGTCTCTTTCCTCTCCATCAGTCCTCTGGGCTGCACCTTCCAAACACACCAGCGCCTCTTTAGATGCATGACTGTTTCTAGTTGTGGGTGCTGGTGTTAATTCATTGATTTCGTTTGGTGCCTGGGTCACACCTGACAGTGTGAGGCTGCCGCTGCTCGGTGCTTCAGGGGGCTTCGTGGGGGGCCCAGAGACCCTGTGGTCAGGAAGTGGCTCCCCCAGCCTCCCCCGCCACCTCTCTGCTCCAGGCCTCCTCAGCTCCCCCAGCCCTGCTTACCTAAGGTCTAAGTGGTGTCCTCGGGGACCCAAAGCTGCCCACATGAATGTGGCTGATGTACGTTATGATCCCCATGTGTCGTGGCCCCCGTGTACAGTGGCAGTCTGGGCCGTGGCCCTGTGTGTTGCAGTCTCTGTGTGTTGCAGTCTCTGTGTGTTGTGGCCTCTATGTGTTGTGGTCCCTGTGTGTTGTGGTCCCTGTGTGTTGCAGTCTCTGTGTGTTGCAGTCTCTGTGTGTTGTGGCCTCTATGTGTTGTGGTCCCTGTGTGTTGTGGCCTCTGTGTGTTGTGGTCCCTGTGTGTTGCAGTCTCTGTGTGTTGTGGTCCCTGTGTGTTGCAGTCTCTGTGTGTTGTGGTCCCTGTGTGTTGTGGCCTCTGTGTGTTGTGGTCCCTGTGTGTTGCAGTCTCTGTGTGTTGTGGTCCCTGTGTGTTGTGGCCTCTGTGTTGTGGTCCCTGTGTGTTTCAGTCTCTGTGTGTTGTGGCCTCTGTGTGTTGTGGCCCATGTGTTGTGGCCTCTGTGTTGTGGTCCCTGTGTGTTGCAGTCTCTGTGTGTTGTGGTCCCTGTGTGTTTCAGTCTCTGTGTGTTGTGGCCTCTGTGTTGTGGTCCCTGTGTGTTTCAGTCTCTGTGTGTTGTGGCCTCTGTGTGTTGTGGCCCATGTGTTGTGGCCTCTGTGTTGTGGTCCCTGTGTGTTGCAGTCTCTGTGTGTTGTGGCCTCTGTGTGTTGTGGCCCATGTGTTGTGCCTCTGTGTTGTGGACTCTGTGTTATGGTCCCTGTGTGTTGCAGTCTCTGTGTGTTGTGGCCTCTGTGTGTTGTGGCCTCTGTGTGTTGTGGCCCATGTGTTGTGGCCTCTGTGTGTTGTGGACTCTGTGTTGTGGTCCCTGTGTGTTGCAGTCTCTGTGTGTTGTGGCCTCTGTGTGTTGTGGCCTATGTGTTGTGGCCTCTGTGTGTTGTGGCCCATGTGTTGTGGTCCCGTGTGTTGTGGTACTTTCGTGTTGTGGTTCCCATGTGTTGTGGCCTCTGTGTGTCGTGACCCTGTGTGTTCCAGGGTCACGATGATGTGTCATGATCTGTGTGTTGTCCCCATGTGTTGTGGTCCTTGTGTGTCCTGGCCCTGTGTGTTGTGGTCCCCCATATGGTGTGGGCCTGGTCCCCACTCCAGGCAGAGATGGGGCTCTTGGCATGGCCGGAGCCCTGTGGAGAAAAGAAGGATGGATGGGGCCGGAGCGATAGCACAGCGGGGGAGGGCGTTTGCCTTGCACACAACCAACCTGGGTTCAAGTCTCTGGCATCCCATATGGCCCCCGAGCATTGCCAGGAGTAATTCCTGAGTGCAGAGCCAGGAGTAACCCCCTGAGCATGGCTGGGTGTGACCCCCAAAAAGGAGGGTGGCAAGTGTGCCCCTCCGAAGGAAGGACGGGGGAGGGGCGGATTGCTACTTCCCAGTGCCCAGGGAGGGGGGTGTATCAGCATCCCAGCCCAAAGGGAGTTGGGGGCTCACTCACCGCTGGTCTTCATGTCCACAGTGGCCAGTCAGGGTGTTAAACATGGAGGGTCTCTAATGTTCTTGAAAACGTGGTTGAGGGCCAGAGCGATAGCACAGCAGGGAGGGCATTTGCCTTGCATGCGGCCGGCCCAGGTTCAATCCCCACTTCCCATGTGGTCCCCCCGAGCATCGCCAGGAGTAACCCTGAGCATCGCCAGTTGTGACCCAAAAAGGAAAAAAAGAAAGAAAATGTGAGGAACCAATTCCGGAAGTTCTAAGTGAAGGAGTGACAAGAACTTTGGTGCGATCGTGACACCTCACTCAGGCGTGCTCAGACCGGGGGCATCCCCGCCAGCTGCCACTGGGGAGCTGGCACTCGGGGCTGCGTCCTCCAAGGAGCTTCTCTGCGCCCGGAAGCCTGGAAGCGGGTTTGTCTCCTGGCCTTTGGGACAGTCTCGTCCGGGCATCTGAGCGGGAATCGCGGCGGTGTTGAACTTGCCGGCATGTTTGGCTCGATGAGTCGGGTCACTTCCTGCCATGCTCACCTCCTTCCCTCTTTCCTTTCCAGCTCCAGGAGACCGTGAAAAGGAAGCTGGAAGGAGCCCGCTCGCCCCTCAATGGAGAGCAGCAGAACGGGCTTGTGACGGGAGCTTCTCCCCGACCAACAAGCGCCTGCGCCGGGAGCTGGCGGTGGGGCTGGAGGCCGTCAGCTTGCCGCCTCTGCCCGCCACGCCGCCCCTGCACCAGCTGGACCTGAAGCCGTCTCTGCCCCTGCAGAACAGCAGCGGTGCCCACGCGCCCGCGCTTCTGGACGATGCGGGCAAGAACGGCCGGCTGCCGGACATGAAGCTTCCGGTCAATGGCTGCGGGAGCTGGATGAGAGCTTCTCCGGCCTCCCGGGCAAAGAGCTTAAGCAGGAGCCACTGGAGGACCCGGCCGGCATGGACCCGTCGGAGACGTCCCTGTCCAACCAGAACAAGCTCTTCTCCGACATCAACCTGAACGACCAGGAGTGGCAGGAGCTGATCGACGAGCTGGCCAACACCGTCCCGAGGACGACATCCAGGACCTGTTCAACGAGGACTTCGGGGAGAAAAGGAGCCGGAGTTCTCGCAGCCGCCACCGAGATGTCCCTGTCCCAGGAGAGCCTGAGCGTCAAGAGCGACCCCACGCACTCTCCGTTTGCACACGTCTCCCTGGCCTCGCCCCAGGCCCGGCCCGTCCTCCTCTGGACCCCCTTCTCCGCCGGCTCCACCGCCCGACTTTACCTTCCATGGCCAGCACGCCTGCGGCTCCCAACCCCGCCAACTCCCGGCAAACTGTGCTGTTCAGTCCCCGCAGACCCCGAACCCCGCCCATACCCCCGGGCAGGCGCCCCCTCGGTCCGGGAATGGTTACCTCCTAGCCTCGGCAGCCGTGAGCGTGGCGGGATCCGGGCGGCGGCCGTGGCGACTGGGCCCAGCACCGACCTGTCGCCAGCAGAGCAGCTGAAGCAGATGGCGGCTCAGCAGCAACAGAGGGCAAAGTTCATGCACCAGAAGCAGCAGCAGCAGCAGCACTCGGGTCAGAGTTCAAGTTGGTCTCCACTGGGCCCTCCCTCAAGCCCCTACGGAGCCACCTTCACTGCAGAAAAACCAAATAGCCCAATGATGTACCCCCAAGCCTTTAACAACAAAACCCAATAGTGCCTCCGATGGCAAACAACCTGCAGAAGACAACGATGAATAACTACCTCCCTCCAAATCACATGAATATGGTCAACCAGCCGGCAAATAACCTGGGCGCCAATTCCTTGAATAAGCCGCACAATATTCTGACTTACGGCAACACCAAGCCCCTGACCCATTTTAATGCCAACCTGAATCAGAGGATGACGCCACCAATGGCCAACCCCAACAAGAACCCCTTTGATGCAATACATGCAGCCGCAGCCCCAGCCATCGCAGCCACCGTCCCAGGCACCGCAGCTGCAGGCACCCAGGGCACACCTGAGCGGGGAGCAGAAACGCCTGCTTCTCATGAAGCAGAAGGGCGTGATGAATCAGCCCCTGGCGTACGCCTCCCTCCCAGCCCACGGGCAGGTAAGTGCCAGCGTCCTTCTTGCGGGTGCCCCACAAACTTTCGGTGCTCAGGTGTGTCTACATTGAGTCCTCCTGAGTTTTTGCCAGCTTCACGGGCCTCCCGATTTCCCCTGGCGTAGGCAGAGTGGCCTCATGAGCCCTGCCCGGGAACCCAGCTTGTACAGCTTCTCCTTGGCAAAGGAGAAACCAAACGTTGCATACATTCTTCCTTAGCTAGGTGGATGCAGCGTGGCAAGGTCGTGCTGTGACCTCTGAAACTTGGGCCCCGTCAGTTTTTCTCCCGGGCTGAACGTGGCGTGGAGGCGGGTGGGCAGTCAGAGTGGATGTCCAGTCTTCCTCACGAGGCCTGGGCAGCCTCGACAGCTCGCAGTGAGCCAGGGAATGTGGATTCTCAGTGCTGTGTGCCTTGGGCACGCTCCTCACAGACGGTGCCAGCTTGATATTAGAGAGGGCGAGTTGAAGGGCCACGGCAGCGTGTCTGGGCTTGGTCCTGCCGCTCCACAGGACTCCATGCCCGGGAGCCTTTTCCCTGTTCCCTGTTGCCGTAAGTCAGAATATTGTGCGGTTTATTCAAGGAATTGGCGCACAAGTCTGGGAGACTTGTGTTCTCGGGCGCGGCGAGCAGGATGGTCACAGGCCCAGGACCCGGTGCCCCCTCACGCCTGCAGAGGGCCGGAAGCCTCTGCAATTCCTCCCTAGCTGCACCGCTCCTACCCCACTGTCTCCGTGAAGCCCCCAGCCCCAGGATGTAGGGTTTGGCGGTCCCAGGTGAAGTGAGTGGCCCAGGTCCCGGATCAGTATGGCAGGCCGCACGACGCGCCTTTAATCCAACCCGCCACCTGTCTTGGCGTCAGGGAGAAGGGTGGCTCTGTTCTCTTGGCCCTGTCCACCTGGTGGCAAATTCCAAACCTTCCCCAGCTGTTGGCTCTCTGGTGCCCTCTAACGGTCCCGCACTCGCCAGGAGGCTGGCTGCTGGCCGCCTGGGCCTGTGTGCAGGTCTGGGCTGGAGCTTGGCCTTGCATCCTTACCTGGCCGCTTGGAGGACCGGAGGAGGGTCCTATAGGATTGCTGGGTGGCTCTTTGCATCTTGGGGCTCATGCCGCCGCCCCGCCCCCTCTCCCCTCCCCTCCGCTGCTCCGCTCTGCATGTCCAGGCCGGCCCGCAGAGAGGGGCCCGGCCCTGTGGCTCCATTCTTGTTCCTCGCTGCCTTCCAGCCCCAAAACCGCATGCTGGGTTCTTGTCCTCACATGCCGGCGGACTCCACAGAAAGCCCTTCCGGGAAATGCCGAGATCGCTCGGTTTCTGTTGCTGGCGGCTTGCAAGGGGCAGGAGAACGTGACAGCAGGGGACTTGGCATGGTCTGCCTCGGTTCCCTGGGGGCGGAGAGCGTGGGGCGGGCGGCCCCAGCCAGGCCCTGCGGGGTGCAGGGGTCAGAGTTCACGCAGCCTCCAGCTGTCAGGGGCTCTCTCCCTTTGCTGTCTGCACAAGCTTCAGCTATTTCCCTTCCCGGAGGCCAGAGATGATTCATTTCAGCCCCTCAGCTCTGCAGATTGTGGGTGTTCAGTGAACCCTGCTCAGCACCCCCAGACAGACACACACACACACACACACACACACACACACACACAGACTCGCGCACACACACACACACACACACACACTGTTCTCAGTTAGAATAATGTTCCTGGAATGTGGCAGGAAGATGCTTTCTTTAAAGGTACTTATTCCTAGGGCCGGAGCGATAGCACAGTGGGGAGGGCGTTTGCCTTGCACACGGCTGACCCGGGTTCAATCCCATATGGTCCCCGAAGCACTGCCAGGAGTAATTCCTGAGTGCAGAGCCAGGGGTAACCCCTGAGGATCACTGGGTATTACCCCAAAAGCAAAAAATAGATAGATAGATAGATAGATAGATAGATAGATAGATAGATAGATAGATAGATAGATAGATAGATAGATAGATGATAGATAGATAGATAGATAGATAGATAGATAGATAGATAGATAGATAGATAGATAGATAGATAGATAGATGATTGATAGATAGATAGAGAGAGAGAGAGAGAGAGAGAGAGACGCACGCGACCCGGTTAGAATAACCACTTCTTAGCCTCCTAAGGAGCCATCAGGCAAAAGCTGTCTTTTTTTAATGCAGTATTAACTCGCCGCTGTTTGCAGCAAGCTTCAAAATACACATGTAAACCTGAAATGTCACTCTGCAAACATCCTGTCTGCTCTGCACTCTTACCTGGTTCTGGAGCCGTATTTGCATAACACTGGGGAGAGTTAATTACATCGAGATCCTAGTAGGAATGCAGACTAGGTACAAAAAACAACTTAAACTTATGAAGCTGACATTTGTTTTTCTGTCGGTTCTGTTGAAAAACCGCTTTTTGGTGTTTTGTATCATTCCCTACACAACAAGGGCATGGAATGGGATCCAGGCTCAGTGTAGGGTGCTCTGGGTGTGGCTTCTCAGAGTAGGAAACGAACCAGAATTAGGATCTTCAGAAGTGCCTTGAAGAGCGAGACGAGTAGAGCATCACGCGCAAATGCTCACACGCAGGGGTGGGATAAGAAACCACACAGTGTGCGTCCGTCCCAGTCCAGACTGTGTTTTCTTACATGTGCACAGAATAATGCTGAACCGCGAGGATTAGCTAGGGAATAGCCTTTTTCTGCTTGGTAAGATCTGGAGTGATTACTGCCATCATTATTGTTTAAATAGCCGTTTAGTTATTTTTGGCCAGATCATGATTGATACACTTATCCATGCTTTTAAATTGCTTCTTTGGTCATTTTTCCTCTCTCCTAGTTTCTGGAACTTGAGTTTGACCTGGATTAGGCCTTTAAATGCCTTTTTTTTCATTTTCCAAACAGGAGTTTCTGGGCCAGAATCACCAGAGACAACCTGCTTGTGTATTTCTGCTTTCCTGGTCTTTCTGTCTCTGCCTCAGTCTGTCTCTGCACTAGCTGGTGTTTGCACAGCGCCCAATACCATGTCCTGGTAAAAACATTGGAGAAGTTCTTTGGTTTTTGCGAGTCCTGAAGTTCAGACCCTGGTGTTTACAGGAGGGGAGCAGAGTCCCAGCCTGGCCGCCCGGGGCTGGATGGCAAGGCCGGGGGAGAAGCAGCCAGAGTAGGCCGTGAGGCGATAGCTTGGGCCTGACAACGGCCGAGCAGATGCACAGAGAAGCAGGGAACAGCGATGAGTCACCCCAAAGCCATGGCCTTCGCCGGGCCGAGTCTCGGGGAACTGGGCAGTGGGCCCAGCAGCGTTTCCAGCCTGAGTGCATCGGGGATTGTGTTTCCCGACGGGGAACGCTGCGTCGTGATTCATGGCCTCTGAGCCTTTTAGGTGCTTTTCAGATGCCTCAGCCAGCCTGTGGCTGCAGCAAGGCCAGAAGCCCCCACTGTGGGCGTCCTCACCAACTTGTAAAACTCCAGTCTTACAGAACGGTGCAAGGGGGCTGATGTTTCTGCCGGCCCCTGCCACATCCTCCCCACTTGTACCTGGTTCACGTCTGTGTGCCCTTGCACCGCCAGTTGCAGTGTTTGTACATGATTGAGGGGCTCCACAGCTCGGGCCCTGGTGCTCCCACGTCCTCCTAGGGGCTCGTACGCCTTCCCCAAAGTGCTGGTATAGAGCTGGCCACGGCACCTCCAGACATCGCTCTGGGCCTCAGATGGCGGAGCTGCCGGGACTTAGTCCTAGCTGGTCAGCCAGCAAGAGTCTGAACGTCATCTTTAGAACCTCAGCGGTTGGGACCAAGAAACAGCCGCATCAGCTGAGCACAGGCTTTTTACGGCATATGAAGGAGATCGGGTCATTCCCAGCGCCACACAGCCCCCAGGCGTCCTCGAGTTATGACCCAAAACCTGGAAAAAAGGAAAGAAAGAGAAAACTTACAGGCGTGCCATCTCAGCCCTGTTCAGAGGCAGGAGTAGCGGGTCTCGCGGTGGACTCTCTGGTGAGACGGCAGGAAAGGTCCAGCCCTGAGCAGCTGTCCCACATAACCCAGGGACAACACAGCTTTGTTGGACAAGCTCTTCAGACTCTGCCTGTGCGTTCTTTGTCTTAGGAGTTTTATTTCCCCACTTGCTAAGGTGCTGGTTCCACACTCAGCAAAAGGTGTGAAGCAAACTCAGCAATTTTTCTAAAGTCTGTTCGTGTCGCCACAAATAGCCCCCCGTGTGTGGATGCGTGGGCTTTTATTTTTTTTAACAAGTGTTTATTTTTCTCTAACTGCATAGTATTATGAAAATGGTTGTTTTCATAATTTAGAGCAGTAACCGGCTCTCATGTTTCTTTGGCTTAATAAATCTGTTACTCGCTCACACTTTATCTCTCCCTAGAAGAGAATGTTCTCCAAAGATAGCCATTCTGCAGAATAGCCTCATGTTCCAAACTCTGGGATTTTCTAGAAGTTACACAAGACTTTGGGGGGGGGGAAGCTAAGCTCTGCTTTGCAGCACAAAGATGTATTCTGTCTTGGTCCCTGAGCGGGTTCCTGGTGTGGAACTTCTTTACGGTTGGCGTCCGACCCAGTGTCACGGAGTCCAAGTGCCTTTCCTGTAAGACTTCCCTGATTTCCCAAGAGGCCCAGTGTTGCAGGACTCCTAAGGGCCGCTGCATCTGCTCTGGATTGCCTCCCGCAAATCACTCCGTAGATAAGGGGGGTAGTCTAAATGTGGCAGTTTATCCGACCATGTATGCTGTACTAGCTGGTATAAATATTCTCCCATGCTACCACAATCATCGTGGGACTAGCTAGATCTTACCAGCATATTAGACTGGCCACGTAGGACACCTAAGTAATTAGACCAGAGAGAAATGCTGTTTGCTTCCAAGCAAACAAGCATGGCTCCCTGATATACTCAAAGGCAACTAAAATATAAAACTACAATGAAGTAGAGGAGACTTGTGAAGGCTTGGAGAAATATTTAACTGGCATTGGTGTTGGTCTTTGGTACAGAGACATGCCATCTCAGAAACCCCCTTCTCCACACTACAAAGGCATTCCCAAGCAGATTTTGGCTCAAAACATTAGCACAGTAAAGGCCATAGGTGAGGTGCAGGGAGGGATTACCTAAGGGCATTGGACCCTCCCTGCTTTCCATAACAGTGGGAGGAAGGTCTGAGTTACAGGGATATAAACTAGCCGGATCCGCTCTCCCTTCCTTCTTCCTTGTGGGATCTCTCCTTGTGAGCCGCTCCATTCCCCTTGGAAGCTTTTACACGTGGTGGTCGCCATCTTGGCCTACACGTGGCTGGGGTTCTAGCCTGGAATCCTAAGCATCGGGTTTTTCCTTTTTGCTGATTTGTATGCCTGAACCTGTGATAAGTAAAAGCCTTTTAAAACTGCATTGGATTCCTGAGTTTTCATCCGTTCCTCGCCGGCTCGGAGGTAGAAGGGAACTCACTTCCCGGCACTGTCGGGGACCCCGCAGAGCGCCCCGACAGCCCAGTTCTCTGTCACTGCCCAGTTCTTGTTCAACAGCCTTTCCCCACATCACATCACACCAGATGCCGTTTATTAATACGCTGATTGCAGAGACGAGCTTTCAAAACCAGGCCTGCCCTGGCCTCAGAGGAGTGAGAATGTTCTTAAGGCTTCTTTCCTGCATTGTTGGGAGCTTGGGCTGACCAGGCCCTCTTGGTGGCTGGCTAGGCCAGAGAGCTGGCAGTGCCCAGCTGAAGTCACCAGCTGTGCCACACGAGGTCCGCCTGCCTGCAGGGGTCTGAGACCGCCTTCCAGAGGGGGTGGAAGGAAGGGTCCACCCTCTCCTAGAGCTCACCTTCTCCTAGAGCAGAAGGTGGTCGGACGCTGCAGGCCAGCTCTCATGGACTGTCTGCTGCTCCCCCAGAGCCACTCCACGAGAGCCGAGGCAGTCGCCAGGGCAGGGGACAGGCTCTGAAGTCCATGTGCCTGTCGGGGCCAGCAGGAGCGGCCGCAGGGCGGAAGGTTCGGAGCACAGGGGCTCGCGTCTGCAGGTAGGGAGCCTGTGTGCGCTTCTTGGGGAGAGCAGGGTCAGTGGCACCAGGTTTTGCGTTCATGGGCAGAACAGACCAGAGCAAGGACGTAGACAGTGAGAGAACAGAGAGAGCGAAGAGCAAGGCACGACCTGGCTTCCATCCCTAACACCCATGTGACCTCCCCAAGCTCACCAAGAGTGATTCTGAGCACAGAGCCAGGAGTAAGTCCTGAGCACAGCCAAGTGTGTAGCCCCCCCAAAAACATAAAAGTAATATGCTAGCAGGACCCGTTTCCGCATATTTAGGAGAATGAGCTGCTGTTGGATCCACTGTGAAGACTGTGACCTTGGTGCTTTCTCGTGGAAAAACTCCATCTTTGGTGTTTGGTGAATGCATGGCCTGGAGCAGGAGGAGGAGGAGGAACAGGAGCGGGAGGAGGAGGAGGAGGAGGAGGAGGAAGAGGACGAGGAACAGGAGGAGGAGGAAGAGGAGGAGGAGGAGCAGGAGGAGGAAGAGGAGGAGGAGGAGGAGCAGGAGGAAGAGGAAGAGGAGGAGGAAGAGGAGGAACAGGAGGAGGAAGAGGAGGAAGAGCAGGAGCAAGAAAGGAGGAGGAGGAGGAAGAGGAGGAGGAGCAGGAAAGGAGGAGGGAGGAAGAGGAGGAGGAGCAGGAAAGGAGGAGGAGGAGGAGCAGGAAAGGAGGAGGAGGAGGAGGAAGAGGAGGAGGAGCAGGAAAGGAGGAGGAGGAGGAGGAGGAGCAGGAAAGGAGGAGGAGGAGGAGGAAGAGGAGGAGGAGCAGGAAAGGAGGAGGAGGAGGAGGAAGAGGAGGAGGAGCAGGAAAGGAGGAGGAGCAGGAAGAACAGAAGAGGAGGAGGAGGAGGAGCAGGAGCAGGAAAGGAGGAAGAGGAGGAGGAGGAGGACTGTAAGAACATCCTTAGCTGGGGGGCTGGTAGCATCATAAACGCCTTCTCCCTCACGTGCAAAGGCAGACACGTTTGACACGAGTAAGGCTTGTCGCAGCCATCTGTATAGGAGCCTCGCAGATACCCGCGTCTGGTGATAAAGATTCAGCTCGCCCAGGGCCCCAAGCATACGTGCAGGAGGATTGATTCATGGCTAGGTTTTTTGTTTTTCTTTTTTGGGTCACACCCGGCAATGCTCAGGGGCTACTCCTGGCTCTGCACTCAGGAATTACTCCTGGCGGTGCTCGGGGGACCATATGGGATGCCGGGGATCGAACCCGGACCGGCTTGGGCCGGCCACGTGCAAGGCAAACGCCCTACCCGCTGGGCTATCGCTCCGGCCCCTCATGGCTAGTTATTTTTTAATTTTTTATTATACCACCTTGAGACATACAATTATAAAGGTGTTCATAATTGGTTCTTGGTAATACAGTATTCCAGCACCCATCCCTCCACCAGTGCCCCATTTCCACCACCAATGTACCCCACCCCTCCCGCCCACCCCCAGGCTGCCTCAATAGCAGGTAGCCCCCGTTTCCTCTCTTTCTCTCTCTGTCTCTGCATCTCTCTCCCTCTTCTTTTACACGTTGTGGCTAGCCCTGCAGATATTTAGAGTTTATCACTGAAGTCTCTTTGTGTATTTTCAATGGTGAGTTTTAATCTTGCCATGGCTAGTTTTTGATGGATGGAGGATAGTTTCCTTCTCTAAAGTCCCGGAGCCTTGCGTTGACGTCCTCCACCCTCATGTCCAGAGAGGGGAGGGAGGACTCTCGGGCTGTGGCGGTGATAAGGAGTAGGGAAGGACCCACAGGGGAGGACAGGACAGCTGCTCAGAAAGCCCCCACGGGGATCCCGGACATGGGGGCGCCCAGGGGCTCTGGAAAGAGGCCAGGTGGCCTTCACAGGAGGAGAGGCCGGCCGGCACCTGGAGCAGAGTTCCTGGGCGCAGACAGGTGTGAGCGGGAGGAGAAGCGGCTGGGGCGGTGGGGCGGAAGGTGAAGGAGCCCCAATTCCCGAAGCTAACATGGATTTTGCCTTTCCTGGCACCATCACCTCGGGGGTGTCGCGTAAGGTACAATGGGGGAAGGGGTCTCCTAGCGGAATAGCTCCCCTAGCACAGAGACCCCCCGTATCTTTATCTCCTGGCTTCTCCCAGGTCTCGGATGTTGTGAATCACGCTACAGTCACACGGGAGCGGACCTGTGTCGTTTGAGTTCATATTTTCACGTTCTGTCTGTCTGGGTTCGGGGCCAGCAGGGCTCAGGGTTCCTCGGCTCCCCCGCATCTCCCTGTGTCCCGTGCCGGTGGGCTGGTTGTGTGGCTGCCCCGGGAAGTGTCTGTTCCCGTCTCCTGCCCCTCCCGGCTGAGCTGTTTTGTGGTTGTTCGTTGTATGTTTGTGTATTTTGGAGATTAACCCCTCGTTGGATGGGGACAGGCACATGATTTCTGTGTGTGTGTGTGTGTGTGTGTGTGTGTGTGTGTGTGTTTTGGGTCACCCCAGCAATGCTCAGGGGTTACTTCTAGCTCTGCACTCAGGAATGACTCCTGCATTACTCGGTGGACCACATGGGATGCCGGGGATCGAACCCAGGCCGACCGCGTGCGAGGCAAACGCCCTCCCTACTGTGCTATCGCTCCGCCCCGGGGTTTCTCCCTTTGGTCATCACCTTTTCTGTCTCGGCCGGGGTTTCTCTCGCTGTTTGTGTGAATTTATGCTTCGGTTTTCCCCTGTGCAGTGGGGAAGGGGAGCCCCACAGCCGGAAGACAATTACTGCAGCCGTGTTTAGTGGCGTTCTAGAATGGGCTCCGTGGAGAGCTTCCGCACTTGGAATCAGAGGCACCCTGGCTTCTATTTCCCCTTGGGCCGTTCATACCTCCACCTGGGCCAGGCCCTGCGGCTGAGATACGGCTCCGACCTGGTGGTAGAGGCAGGGCTGAGTGACTGGCAGGAGCGACAGCCAATGGGCTTTCAGCAGCGTGAGCGTTGCCTGTCTTCCAGATACCATTCCCCTGTCATCTTGACCTACTTCCACCCACCCTCTGGGCCCGTGGGCGGTAACTTTTCCATTCTTTTTCAGCTGTGCTTCCCTTGGAAAATGTAGTAACTGACAGCTGAAAACGCACGCTCCAACAAATTTGGGCCACCCTTCAGGACAGAACCTGCGGGCTCAGGCCCAGGTCCTAAGATACAGGGCAGGTGGGGGCTGGCCGCCCTCCAGGCAGCCTCACGTCTCACAGGCCAGCACGGAAACGCTTACAGAATCCTGCTCTATGCCGAGCATGGCAGGAGCATGGGCCCGGGTTGGGAGGATAAAGGCCACCCCATGTGTGTGCTCGGGGCCTGGGTGTCTGTGTGGAGACCAGCGAAGGAGCCGCGGCAGAATCCAGGGCTGGATGCGGGTGGGGTGGCGCCTTGGCCGGCGCCATCATCAGCGCAAAGCTGCGGTGTCCTGGTGTCCAGGTCGACCTCTGTCCGAGCCCCTCTCTCTGTCTGGGTCAGCCCTGAAGCAGCGCAGTGGGAGACTTGGAGACTGTGTGGGTGCACCAGGCCCCTGCCCAAGGGCCCCCCACACGCGGCAGAGCTCGGGGCTTACACTGGGCTCTGTGCTCAGGGATGTCTGCTGGAGGGGCTTGGGGGACCACGTGGAGTGCTGGGAGTCAAGCCGGCTCCACAGCTTCCACGAAACGGAAGTAGGTCTGTACTGCCCCATAGGCCCTTGTGTTTTTGCAGCACGTTGGCAAAGGAGCCTTAGGAATACCAGCCTGACCCCATCTGGGCTGGCCGGGGCGGAGAAGCGGCCGCCCAGCTCTGCCCACAGCCCCTCTGGTCCTCAGCTTCTACCGCTGCCATTGTGGCCCATCGCTCCAGCCCACACCCCAAGGTCCACACACACTGTCCTTCCGTGAGCCTGGACGTGCCCTACCATGTGTCCCCCACAGGAGGGAGGGGACACAGCTGGAGGCCTCTGGGCCGTGTCCGGGGCTTTGGGCTTCCAGGACTCCAGTGAGAAGAGGGACATAGGCTGTGCTCGGGCACCAGCCCGTCGGCACACGGCTGTGGCCACACGGCCTGCTCAGGGCCTCTCAGCTGAACAGGGACCTCCCTCAGTGTCTGTGAATAGAGGCAATGGAAAGGGAGCTTCACCCCAGCTACAGAGCCAGGAGTAGGCCCTGAGCACAGCTGGGAGTAGCCCCCTGCCATAAAAAAGAAAAACAAGAAGGAAGAATCGTAGTTTAGACACATCATTAGGAGCTTGGGGGTGGGAGGGTGGAGGGACAGTGCAGGACAGTGCAGGGACAGAGGCTGGAGAGACTGGAGGGACACTTGCCTCACGAGCAGCAGACCCTGATTTGATCCCCAGCCCTGTCCCACCAGGAAGACAAGGCAGAGCCAAGAGTCAAAGCCACAGAACATGGCCCCAAAACTGAAAACATAAATAGAAGATCTCGGGCTAGAGCACAGGCCTCGTGTGGGTGGATCCCGGGTCAGTCCAGCACACGCACATGCATACACACGTGCATGTATGTACACATGCATACACATGCACAAACTTATACACACAGGCACACATATGAACATGCATGCACACATATGTACACATGCACACATATGCACACAGGCACACATATGCACATACATGCACACATATGTACACATGCACACACGCATACATATGCACACACGCACACATGCACATACACATGCATATACACACTTGCACACATGCGGTCATATGCACACACGTACATATACACACGTACATATGCACACACGTGCACATATGCACAAACACATGCACACACGCACACATATGCACACATACACACATATGCACACATGCACATATATGCACATACACACATGCACATACATACACTTGCACATATGTGGTCATATACACACATGTACATATGCACACACGCATACATATGTGTCGGGGAACGCCCGCAGGGGTCCCCAACAGTGCCGGGAAGCGAGTTCCCTTCTACCTCCGAGCCGGCGAGGAATGGATGAACACTCAGGAATCCGATGCAGTTTTAAAGGGCTTTTACTTATCACAGGTTCAGGCATACAAATCAGCAAAAGGAAAAACCCGATGCTTAGGATTCCAGGCTAGAACCCCAGCCACGTGTAGGCCAAGATGGCGACCACCACGTGTAAAAACTTCCAAGGGGAATAAATGCTCATGAGGCGAGATCCCACAGGGAAGAAGGCCAAAAGCCAAAAGCAGGAGCCAAAAGCTGAAGGCTGAGGAACCAAAAGGCAAAAGGTGAAGGGGCCTCAAGTCAGCCCCTTATATACACCAAAGTAATCCAATTGGGGAGGTTGTCATGCCAACAAAGAACCCTAAACAGAGTATAGTGCCACACCCTATTGAGGTATAAACAAAGGTTACACCAAGGACTAATCCCGAGATTATCTCTTATGTAAAACACTGGAGAGAGAGGGGGCTGATATAAAGTAATACATCTTAACTTCATGAGCTTCATGTAATCTAGATGGTACCCACAAGGTCCTTATTGTTATCTGCACCAGGGTGATTCTGAGTATCTTGTTCTCATGTACTGAAAGGGTCATACTTGCCTGCTTAGAGCAAACTAGTATGATCCTTCCTATAGTCTTCCTTTAGTCTCAGCGTAGCCAGGGTGGTAGTCTCCTGGTAAATTCTAACTGTCCCACGTTGGGTGCAGTGGGTATAAAGAGGAGCTGTGCCCAATCTAGAAAACAAAGAAGTCTTAGTAGATGTATAAGTCAGAAGTTATTCAATCAAGGTGACTTCTGTAACTGCCACACCCTCTAGAAGTGTTTACATAGAAGAGAGCTCTCATTAGAATGAACCTTGACTTAAATAAGATTAAGCTGGGTGTGGGCAAAACAACAAAACTCCCAGATTAGCTAAACATGTCCTCCAACACATATGCACACACATATGTACACATACACACATGCACGCTTGCACATATGTGTTCATATACACATGTGTACACGTGCACACGCACACACATGCAGATGCATACATATGCAGATGCATACATGTATGCACATGGGCACATACACACATATGCATACACGCATACATATTCACACATGCACACAGATGCACACATGCACTCACATATCACATACACATACAAACACAAGTGCGTACACACACCATTCAGACAAACAGAATTTGAGAGACGCATGAACATGCTGCTTAAAGGCTCTTTAAGGACGAAAAAGTCCTGCCGTTGCCTGGGTGTGGGCGGGAGAGGGAGAGGAAGGTGGGGCCCCAGCAGGATGAGGGGCCAGGCCCGATGCCCCTCCAAGAAAGCCACTCTTCATTTATGGTGCTGTTTAGTTGGAGCATGAGCGGAACCGCTTTCACGGAAGCCAAAGGGCTTCGTGACTCAGTGCAGGAGCCGTGAAAGGCACAGAAAGACGGGCTTGGAGGCTGGTTCCCCAAGGTCAGACTCCGCTGGGCCGTGTCCCCGCCTACAGCCCACTGACCACCAGCAGGTCAGGAGACACCTGCCGGACTGGACCCCTAAAAGAACAAAACCAAAGATGAATATTGCTTCTCTGAGGAGAAAAAACAATTGCTCCCTAGAATCCTGGAGGCCTTAGAGCCACACTCAGGCGATCGGGTTCTCGGAGCGGGTTCCCCTGACGGCCCAGGGGGAGCCTGGCCGGGTCTGAGGTGGGCCGTTTGTGAGGTTAGAGAGCAAAGGGAGTCTTAAACTTCACACAAATGGGCGTTGTAGGTCTGAAGGGAGAATCCAAATGCTCGTTCAGTGATATCATTTATCTTCATTTCACGACTCTTCCTGTTCTATAAATAAAGCATTTCCTGTTGTATAAGTAAAGTAAATACTACCTAAGAAACCATTCGAGATGGAAGAAAATGAGGATCATTAACATTTTACGGGGAGAAAAATCAAAGTCCAGCTGGTCTTCCTGAGCTCCTGGTCCGTTTATTGGGGGGGGGCTGACACATGCCCTTGGGACCTGGTCCGTTTATTGGGGGAGGGGCTGACACGTGCCCTTGGGAGGGGCCGGGAGGTGTTTCCAGCAGTCTCCGCCACCAGGACAGATGTCTCAATGACCCACGTGGGCCATCCCGGCAGTGCTCAGGGCCTGCCTTGCCAGAGATCAACGGGTCCCGTGCCTGCGCGGCATGTGGTCTATGCCTCCACGTCTTCCAGATGCTGGTGCCGGTATGGGGGGAGTTGGGGCCGTACCTTGCTGTGTTCTAGGGATACTCCTCTGATCACTCCTAGCCCTCTGGGGAACGTACCATCCTGGGAATAATTGTACTGGGGTCACACATGTACAACGCACACTACTCTCCCTGTGCGCCTCTCCCTGGCGCTTGGTCCTGATCCGTGGACCCACTCTTAGCTCTGTTCCGCACCCAGAGGGGAGTTTAACCCCGCCCACCAGGTCTCTCCTTCCTAAGCCTCTTTGTAGACAGAAAGTGATGGACTTGGAGCCTGTCATCTGGCACAAGAAAAGGCCAAGTCTCAGCACGAGAATCCATGGTTCCTGGGCGCAGACACACACGTCAGCCGCTTCTCCTGCTGAGAGGGAGCGCTTTCGCTTTCACTCCTGTACATATCAGAGATTACTTCGGATGTTAACAAGGTCAGAGAAGCTACCCCTCCCCGCTGGCTGTAAAATGTGGGGGTCTGCTCCCAGCCTCAGCCAGAAGGGCCACTTGGAGAGTGGGGCCGTGCGAGAAAGGGGAGAGGAGGGCCACTGACCGCAGAGAGGGCATCGGGCCTCTCAGGTCAGAGTGTTCATGTTAGGTTTGTGGAGGCGGGAGTGGCAAGGCTTACTGGTGGTCTGTGCTGCTGGCACTGATGGGGGCTGACCCTGTGAGCCGTGCACAAGGCAAGCGCCTTCCCAACCGACGCTCTCCTGCCCCTGCCGTGTCCTGATGAAACGATCTCAGCATTCCTGGACGATCCTTGAAACCGCAGCAGCAGCTCCTGACCTGCTCTTCTTCTCTTCCTGGTGGGAAATCTCTCTCTCTTCTCTCTCAGCTCCCAACTGGGCGTGGAATCCAGTTGGACAGTTTAACTCCATCCCATGAGGTCAGACCTGGTCTCATCCCACCTGCCTTGTTTGTTTCTAGGACACAGGATCTGAGACTGATTCTCCTTCCAGGCTGGGGTGCCGGGGTGGGCGACCGGGACCTCGCTCAGGGCTGCAGTTCCTCCCCTTTCCCCTTACACCCCTGGCCCCAGGCCTGGAGCGCTCTAGAATCCTATCTAGAAAACACATCTGGGTGTGAGTTGCCGCATCTGAGTGTGTACTGGCGCATATGAGTGTGTGCTGGCTCATCTGAGTGTGTGCTGACTCATCTGAGTGTGTGCTGGCGTATCTGGAGTGTGTGCTGGCGCATCTGAGTGTGTGCTGCCTCATCTGAGTGTGTGCTGGCGCATCTGAGTGTGTGCTGGCTCATCTGAGTGTGTGCTGGCTCATCTGAGTGTGTGCTGGAGCATCTGAGTGTGTGCTGGCACATCTGAGTGTGTACTGCCTCAACTGAGTGTGTGCTGGCGCATCTGAGTGTGTGCTGGCTCATCTGAGTGTGTGCTGACTCATCTGAGCGTGTGCTGGCGCATCTGAGTGTGTACTGCCTCATCTGAGTGTGTGCTGGCATATCTGAGTGTGTGCTGACACATCTGAGTGTGTGCTGGCTCATCTGAGTGTGTGCTGGCGTATCTGAGTGTGTGCTGACTCATCTGAGTGTGTGCTGGCTCATCTGAGTGTGTACTGCCTCATCTGAGTGTGTGCTGACTCATTTGAGTGTGTGCTGGCGCATCTGAGTGTGTGCTGGCTCATCTGAGTGTGTGCTGGTGTATCTGAGTGTGTGCTGGCTCATCTGAGTGTGTGCTGGCTCATCTGAGTGTGTGCTGGCTCATCTGAGTGTGTGCTGGCATATCTGAGTGTGTGCTGGCACATCTGAGTGTGTGCTGGCGCATCTGAGTGTGTGCTGGCGCATCTGAGTGTGTGCTGGCGCATCTGAGTGTGTGCTGGCGCATCTGAGTGTGTGCTGGCACATCTGAGTGTGTGCTGGCTCATCTGAGTGTGTACTGCCTCATCTGGGTGTGTGCTGGCGCATCTGAGTGTGTGCTGGCGCATCTGAGTGTGTGCTGGCACATCTGAGTGTGTGCTGGCTCATCTGAGTGTGTACTGCCTCATCTGAGTGTGTGCTGGCGCATCTGAGTGTGTGCTGGCGCATCTGAGTGTGTGCTGGCGCATCTGAGTGTGTGCTGGCGCATCTGAGTGTGTGCTGGCGCATCTGAGTGTGTGCTGCCTCATCTGAGTGTGTGCTGGCACATCTGAGTGTGTGCTGGCGCATCTGAGTGTGTGCTGGCTCATCTGAGTGTGTACTGCCTCATCTGAGTGTGTGCTGGCGTATCTGAGTGTGTGCTGGCGCATCTGAGTGTGTGCTGGCGCATCTGGAGTGTGTGCTGGCGCATCTGAGTGTGTGCTGGCGCATCTGAGTGTGTGCTGGCGCATCTGAGTGTGTGCTGGCGCATCTGAGTGTGTGCTGGCTCATCTGAGTGTGTACTGCCTCATCTGAGTGTGTGCTGGCGCATCTGAGTGTGTGCTGGTGCATCTGAGTGTGTGCTGGCGCATCTGGAGTGTGTGCTGGCGCATCTGAGTGTGTGCTGGCGCATCTGGAGTGTGTGCTGGCGCATCTGAGTGTGTGCTGGCGCATCTGAGTGTGTGCTGCCTCATCTGAGTGTGTGCTGCCTCATCTGAGTGTGTGCTGGCGTATCTGAGTGTGCGCTGGCGTATCTGAGTGTGTGCTGACTCATCTGAGTGTGTGCTGGCGCATCTGAGTGTGTACTGCCTCATCTGAGTGTGTGCTGACTCATCTGAGTGTGTGCTGACTCATCTGTGTGTGTGCTGGCGCATCTGAGTGTGTGTTGTATCTGAGTGTGTGCTGGCGCATCTGAGCACGTGCTGGCGCATCTGAGTGTGTACTGCCTCATCTGAGTGTGTACTGCCTCATCAGGGGTGTCCTGTTTGTGCTACCTATGTGGGTTCATTATTTTTCCCTTTTCCTGTGGTCAGAGGAGCATCCGTCTGGGGAGAAAAATGATTTGAATGTGCAATGCAAGAAACAGTGAGGTGTAAAATGGTGCCGGAGACAGGCAGGTCTGTGTTCAGAAGGCAAGGCCGGAAGCTCGCAGAGCTAACCCCTGCATTCTTCACTCGGTCACTTTTTTCTCTGCTTCTGATCTCAGCCGTGAACAGTGGCCATTCAACATGTTTGGGTGCAATTTCATCACACACACACACACACACACACACACACACACCTTTTCTGATTATGATATTCTGCATCTTCTTTAGAAATCCACTTGCCTTTTCTCCCTAGTCATGGGGGAAATGGGTCTCACTTCTCGTTCATTTCAGGACAAAAGTTCAGACACAGTGGGTTCTCTTCCGGGTGGTTTGTCTAAATGCCTCTTTCTCCAAGGAGGAATTTTTTTTGTCCATCACAGTTATATTCAAATGTAGTTATTTTGCTGCGGTTGGGATTTTTCAGTTGTTTTTTTGTTTTGTTGTGTTGTATTGTGTTATAACCATAAGTTATAGTTAGTCTAGAAAATCTTTCTTGGAAAGAAGAACCAGAAAACGCAGACAGTGAAGCAACACTGACATATGCCCAGAGCGGCTGGGTGTGGGAGCTATGTGGTGTGTGTGTGTGTGTGTGTGTGTGTGTGTGTGTCTGTGAATGGGTGTGGGAGAGGAGTAGGGTTGGGAGGTGTGTGTGTTATGTGTGTGGTGTGTTGTATATGTGCTATGTGTGTGGTTTGGGGTGTGTGGTGTATTTGTGGTGTGGGGTTGTATGTTTTGTGTGTGTGGTATGCGTGATGATGGTATGGTTGTGTGTTTTTGTGGGGGTGGGGGGTGGGCGTGGGAGAGGTGTGGGGTGGGGAGGTGTGTGTGTTACGTGTGTGTGTGTGTATGTGTGTGTGTGTGCGCGCACGCACTCTGTGTTCCAGTGATCCAGGCTGGTGCGGGCGGGAACCTTCCGTGTCAGCACTAGATGAGTCGCCCCGGTCCCTCCCGCATTCGTGGTTCTGTGATGCTGGGAACATTGACACAGAGGATATCTGACCTGTGGGACTTCCTCAGTGTAGACGAGTGCAGGGGGCAGGGCAGAGGGAGCCGGGCGTTTGGGGGCGCACGCAGACACCCGACCCTCATGAATATCTAACGCCAGGTATCCGTTGCAACTCATCGGCCCAATAATGGTTTAAAAATTGGGCTATGGGAGCGGAAGGGGGTCATTCCGCATCACTGAAGCTCCTTGTCAGTGTGGAAAGGTCCATTAGAGGGCTGGGATGGTGCCCTGGGTGGCGTACATGGCATCACTCACTACCCAACATGCTTCAGAGAAGAGCTAAGGGCTGAGGATAGTCCAGCAGCAGGGCTGGCTTCTGTCTCCAGGACTGCATGTGTCCCTGAGCCGGACTGATCCCTGAGTGCTGGGTCAGGTAAGGGGTAAGCCTTGAACACCACTGGAGGTGCCCAAGAAAACAAGAGAGACAGAGACAGAGACCTCTAAAAGAGATGAAACGGGGCCAAAGCAATAGTACAGCGGGAAGGCATCTACCTTACATGCGTTTGAGCAGGGTTCAATCCTCAGCATTCCATATGGACCCTGAGGACCACCAGAGTGACCCCTGTGTGCCGCTGGGTGTGACCCCACCCAAAATAAAGAGATGAGATCTAACCTAACCTGGCCAGGTCAAACCCGCTAGCAACAAAACAATAGGCCGGTTTCTCTCGGAGATCCACGCACATGGAAAGTTCTGGTTCCGAGGTCCCGTGGCCACTACCGACACTCAGTGGTCACCTCTCATCTCGGAAGCAGGGAGACTTTCCTTCCTCACCAGAAGCTGGTGCCCAGCAGCCCGGCTCTGCCGGAAAGTGTCTTTGAAAAAGTCTCTCCTCTGTGGCCGGCTTCCGAGAGCTCACACAGCGCTGTCTGGGGCTCACCCTCCACTCTTGAAACCATATTTAAAAGGCTTTGTGCAAAGGCCCAGGAAAGCGCTCCAGCTTAGCCGGCTCTCCCGACAGCCCGAGCTGTCAGAATTCTCAGGGAGTGACAGTATCAGCCGTTTCAAGCCCGCCTCCCGCAAGCCCCTCGGAGTCTAGCAGGAGCCTCTTGAAAAACGCTTTTCCGTGTGCTCAGAGGACGGCATCAGAGAGAGATCTTGTTCCCGTCACTCCGCCCTGGGCACCGGCTGACCACACCTTCCTGGATTTACTCATCTCTGCCCGCCCTGGGCAGCTTCCCTGCAACCCTGAGGTCCCCACAAAGCCCAGCCTGGGCATCAAACATGGCAGGAAGGAAGAACAGGGAGCCGGAGCAGGGGCTGGGGGCCCAGAGCAGGAAGATTTGGTAACTGATAAGATGGGTGTGCCCGCGGTGGCCCCATTACCCTGGCCCACGCCATCCAAGCGCGTGTTCAACTTCCTATTGACTGGAGTGAGAAAACGTTGATCTGGCCCCTCCGTTGGGTCTGAGCACTCCATTGGACAGACCCCAAACAATTGACCGGTTTCCCCAAGTGGGCGGTACCGGCGCCCTGAGGGTGCAGAAGTGATGAGGAGTAGCTAGCTGGGTGTGACTGGGCACCCTTTGTTCTCTGAAGGAGGATGTTGGGGTGTGGCTGAGCTGGTTTCCTGCAAAGGGCACAGAAGATGGGGCCTCTGCGTCCCGACCTCAGGGCCCCCAACTTACTCATGCTCCCCCCTCATTTACTCACACTCGCGGACTGTCTTACATATATACACACACAACACACAACCACACAACCACTCATGTCCACACACATGAACACATATAGCCACATACAAATACTTTTACACACACATTCTCAGCACACATAGACGCTTCCACGCAAACACACAGGAACACATACACACTCGCAGCCACAATCATTCACACACATACTCAGTTCACGAATCCACACACATGAATACATACCGCGCCCACAAATACATTCACACACACGCTCTCAGATCCTCACACTTGTGCTCTCACCACCTTTCTACAAGAGCTAGGACCAGTAGCTTCACGGGGGAAGTCACCCCAGTGCCCCCCCAAAAGTCACAGAGATCGCCTTGAGTTTCTCACACACTGGCTCTCCTCCAAACCGGCCACATGGCGGGCGGGTGTGTTGAAGAACTGTGGCTTAAGGTCTGTGGACATAGAGGAAAGTCTCTGTCCTACACACACACACACACACACACACACACACACACACACACACACACACACACACACACACACAC
This sequence comes from Cryptotis parvus, assembly GCA_021461705.1. NCBI lineage: Eukaryota > Metazoa > Chordata > Mammalia > Eulipotyphla > Soricidae > Cryptotis > Cryptotis parvus. Next base: position 169,745 of record JAJIBD010003656.1, read on the forward strand.
ACACACACACACACACACACACACACACACACACACACACACACACACACACACACACACACACACACACACACACTCCTCCCAGGACTCTTCCAGTGCATCCTGGAATGGAAAATAACAGCGAAACTATTATTCATCGGGCATGTATTTCCTCTCCCCTTTGCCATACACACAAAAGAGCCTTCTTCGGTGTGAGACTGGCAAGTGAGGGGGTGGTGTTCACTGGCTCTCGCGCCCAGCCGGCAGAGAAGGGCCATATCCCCGAGCCTTGCAGAGGGTACGTGAAGGCCCAGGAGTGCCAAGCACAGGAAGAGCCACTGGCTGACCGGACGTGGCTGGGACACACGGTCCTGCCGTCCCCGCCAGTGTCAGGCTGACAGTCGGCTGTGAAGGTGACTGGGCGTTTCCAAACTTGGAATCCCCTGATGATAAATACGGACCCTGAGATTTCTTCCTGCTCGCCCCACCGCCATCGCCACCCCGCCCGCCCCAAAGGCCTTTCCGGATTAAAGGGTTCCTAGCGCCATTAACCCAAACCCCTGCTCCCAGTCCAGCTTCGCCGACTGTAATTCTACGACTGCACAGATTCAATCTGTTGAGCAAATAAAACAGCGGCTTGGAAATTGGCCTCCCTGTGTATGGAGCAGCTTGCAGTGAGAACACCCAGAGAGCGCGGCTGTGGCCTGACAGCCCAGCTGGGGCAGCGGAGAAACAGGAAGGAGCATCTTGCCTATGTCCAGCCGCTCAGAGGGGCCCTGCACTCTGGGCCCCCCACTTCCTGCCCTGGCGACATCAGGAGGGGCCTCTGCCCTCCCCCGTCTCCGTCCCGCAAGGGGCTCCCAGGCCTGCACTCTGCCCACTGCTTCGCGCCCCCCATCCCTGCCACGAGCCTGGCTGTCGCCTCCCCTTGGTGACTTTCTCATTTCCTTCTCCGGGCACTGCTCTGCCCGCAAGAGCCCGCTGTCTTGGCCCAGCGTCCCTCCGTCCACTGCGGCCCGGCCTCCTCTTCCACCGTCCTTCTGCAGTGTGTCCCACATTGCTGGGACAGCGACATCTCCGACTCCTTGTGCCCCCTCGGGAGGAGCGGCCGGACCCTGAGCTTCGGTGTGACGATGCGCCTGAAGTCTCTGCCCCGTGGACCGTCTCTGCTGACCCACACGGGGCCACGCGCTACAGAGCCGAGTAAAGGAGGGTGCCCACCCACAGCAGCTGAACCAGCCTGCACGGGCTGTGGCCTGGCCTCCCAGAGGGCCAGTTCCCAGAGCGGGGGTCACCTGGTGCCATCCCATTCCTGTTCCTGCAGCTGACCCCACGGGCCGGCTCCTCACTGTGCCCCCAATGGCAAGTGGAGACCTCTAGGAGGCTGGTGGGAGGTCACTGTGCCCCCAATGGCAAGTGGAGACCTCTAGGAGGCTGGTGGGAGGTCACTGTGCCCCCAATGGCAAGTGGAGACCTCTAGGAGGCTGGTGGGAGGACGACCAAAAATGAGAAACGGACCCCCCAAGGTCCGTCTCACTGAAGACGGCTGTGGCCTGGGGACAGCCCGGGAAGACGCTGGCCTTAGAGGACCTTACTGTCTGTAAGGGGCTTTGCTGCCCAGGGCAGTGGGGGAGCCGGGCGGGCCTGTCCCCTCCCGGTGCTGTGCAGTCCTGGAAACAAGTGGTGCCTGCTCGAGTCACGGAGCCTCGTGGCCCCTGGTCCTGCGCATGTTCCCCGTGGACCCGGAGGACACGGGAGGGAGACTCGAGAGGCCTTGGACTGTTTGCTCTCCTCTCTGATCCTCAGAGTGTTCCAGAGCGTCCGGAGCTGGCGGCAGCTTCCCTGCCACCCCTTGGTGCAGCCGCGTAGCCTGGCCATGCCCGCCTCACTTTCTCTGTCCTGGTGTCCACACAGAGGTGCACGGGCCGGGCGTGAGCATGTGTGCGAATGTATGTGAGTGTGAGCCTGTGTGTGAGCATGTGTGTGTGCAAGCATGTGTGAGTGTGTGTGAGCATGTGTGAGCATGTGTGTATGTGAGTGTATGTGAGCATATCTGTGAGCATATATGTGAGCATAACATGTGTATTTGAGCATGTGTGTGCACGTGTGTGTATGTGGAGTGAGCATGAGTGTGTGTGTGCATGTGTATGAGCACGTGTGTGAGCGTGCGTGACCACATGTGAGCGTGCATGTGTGGAGTGTGTGTGAGCGTGCATGTGTGAGCATATCTGTGTGAGCATAATGTGTATGAGCATGTGAGCATGTGTATGAGCTTGTATGTATGTGAGCGTGTGTGTGTGCACGTGTGTGTGAGCATGAGTGTGTGTGTGCATGTGTATGAGCACGCGGGTGAGCGTAGGCGTGACCACATGTGAGCGTGCATGTGTTTGTGTGGAGCGTGCATGTGTGAGCATATCTGTGTGAGCATAATGTGTATGAGCATGTGTTGCAGTGTGTATGTGGAGTGTGTGTGTGTGTGCACGTGTGTGTGAGCGTGAGTGTGTGAGCACGTGAGGAGGCTACGTGAGCTCCGGCTGCCCCTTCCAGGCTCGCACTTCATCCTCCCCGGCCCTGAGTGATGGGGTTTATTGCCGCGCGCGACTGGCTGTCTCGCTCCTCCTGATTTCCATATTTATTCCAGCAAATGGTGTCAGGAAAAGCGGCAGGAGCATGTGTCACGTGTCCGCGGCCAGGCTGCTCCCCACACCAGTCCTCTAGGGCGGGGGTCCCGGAGGCACCCCTAGAAGTTCCTCCCACTCCAGGAAGTCCACTGGCTCCATTAGAGCAGGATGGCCACGGCCAGAGATGAGCTGCCTCCTAACTGTGCTAGCAAGGGGGGTGCAGCCCGCCCAGAGTCGCTGAGTTACCCCCAATCTGGGATCCAGGGCACCTCCAGGACATTCCGTTCAGCCTCCCCAGCTGGTCTCTAACTGGAGCCACAAACCTGCCGGCCTCTTCCCTCCCTCTTTTCCTCTCTCTCTCTTCCACCCTTCCCCCACACCCAGCAATGCTCAGGGCTTACTTCTGGCTCTGTGCTCGGGGATCGCTCCTGGTGGGGCTCGGGGGACCATATGGGATGTTGGGGACCCACCCCGGGTTGGTGGTGTACAAGGCAAGTACCCTAACCCCTGTCTGATCACTCTGCTCGACGAGCTTTTATGATGAGTCTTGAGATAAAGGAATTCATTTCATCAGTTGTGTCGTATCGTCTGCGGGCGAGAAAGCAAGATTGAATCATTGAACATGAAGACTAGGCGGTCACCTGAAATCGCGGCCTGGGATAGGAGTACATGAATGGCCAGTGTGAGAAGAGGAAAAAGGGACAAAGGATTGGCCAGGAGGAGGACGTAGCTGTGGCATTGCTCCATGGGTTCACCCTGCCTGGGCTTCTGTGGGCCCCAGTTTCTGAGAATCTCTGTTTAATACATTCTGTGTCCGGCTCCATAGACACGTTTATTAACGTACTGAAGGTTTCAGTGGCCCTGTTGTCTTGCTGCCTCGGTAACCAGGTTGGTCCGAGTGCTTTCGTTCTGTTCTGAATGGTCACTTCTGATTTACGGCCCATCCGCCTCTGCCGGCCCCTGGAATGGGCCACTCAGAGGCCTCTCAGTCACCTGCTTCACTCCCCATTCCTGCCCCAGCTTTCCCCGCTGCACTCACGGGCCGTGACTGAGATCAAAGACACATCCTGAAAAAGCATTCCCTGAGCAGAAAGGAACTACCCAAGCACACAGGAAGCTCGGGAACCGCGAGTTTCCCTCTTCCGGTATCATGCTCCCCCTGGGCTCGCGGCACCCCTGAGGCAGCGCGTTAGTTAGCCCCAGAGGGCTCCGGGCCAGTAGAACACGGCACTCACACACCCTTTTCGTCTGGTGGAGGATTTGGCTCAGTGTTTGGGGTTAACGTTTCCTGTGGATCTGAGGAGCAGGATGGCAATGTTGGGGGCAGCCAGGAGGAAGGGAGGAGGGGTGCACCCTGCCCCTCACGCTGTCACTCTGGGGGCCGTGGGCCGCCGCGATGAGGTCGGAGCCCCTCGTCAGGGCCAGAGTTCTCCATCTGAGAGCCAGCACCCGCTTTGCTCCGGGAGACGTGCAGGCAGGGCACCCACTTGGGAAGAGAAAGTGGGAACAGATCGGACCAAGAATAAAAATCCAGGGGCCAGAGCAATAATCCAGCGGGGTGGGCATTTGCCTTGCACGCAGCCAACCCGGGTTCGATCCTCGGCATCCCATATGGTCCCCCAAGCACCGCCAGGAGTAACTCCTGAGCATTGCTGGGTGTGACCCAAAAAAGCAAAAGAGAAAAAGAATAACAAGCCCGAGAGAGCTCAGGAGTCGGGACACTTGCCCTGCAGGTAGCCAGCACAGAGCCTCTCCCCGACACCTCCTGTAATCCTGTGAGCCCCCCACGCGGTCAGGGCTGGCACAGAGCCTGGAGTAGCCCCTAGCACCTTTGGAAGTGACCCAGACCTCCCCCACCCTCCCGAGAGAAAAACCGTGGGCTGCGAGGCTCTGTGAACCTTCTAGTAGTTCTCAGAAACACCCTAGCTGCGGTTTCTCCACTCCTCTCAAGGCTGGGTCCTTGTCCCGACAAAGCAGGGGAGCTACCGGAGAGGCCTGTGGGTGCGGCCGGCTGGATCCCCAGGGCCAGGCCAGCGGGGATGGCTGGAAAATGCTTTCCACCGCCGCAGCCCAGCCCCCCCAGGGACCATGGGGAGCTCTCACGGTTGGCTGGACGGCGGCTGTCATTTCAGAGGGGCCAGGATGTAATTAGCCACAGTGCAGGGAGCAATGGAACAGACGTCTCTTTGTCAACTGAGCTTGTCGCGTGCATGTGACCCAGTGACCGCCTGGAGTGGCTTCAAGCTGCCCCCCCTCCCCCGCCGCCCCCTGGACAGTGGGTCCCCACGACCTGCACCTTGCTGAGACTGTCCCAGCTGCAGGGGCGTGGCACGAGGCCACAGTCCTGTACCCACCTTCCTGCCATCGTCATCCCAGCAGAGAAGGTGATCCCCTCTTAGGAGTTAATTGGCAGCTACGAGATGATAACACGCTGCCTGCCCAGGCATAAATGACTGATGCTCTTGGCCTGTTGTTGTTTTCCTGCGAGGAGAGAGGAGGGGCCTCCCCTTCCCCTGCTCAGGAGTCAAGTCCCTCCCTCACCCCCTCCGGGAGTCGCCCCCACCCACTCCCGTGGCTACAGCTCATTGGTGGCTGCCGGCTCTGAGCTCATCTCCACCCTTCACTGGGGAGAAGAAAGTTGCTTTTTCTCTCCTGAAACACGTGATCCTTTTCCATCCTCCCTTTCCACACCAGGCCATAAGGGCTGCCTTGACCGTCTGCCCCCTCTCTCGGGGCGCCGAGCCCCCAAACAGAACTGCACTCGTGCCTGGTACAGGAGGGAACCCCGCGTTGAAATACGGTTGGGGGGCTCGGCCTTTGGCCTCTCTGGGGAGTTTTTATTTCCTGGTTCAGAAGCTCAGTTTTGCTCCCCGGGGCTGAGGTCGCCCACATCCACCAGACGTGGTGCCTATGCGGGGATGTGGGGCATGTTTCCATGATTGGATCATTCCAGTAGATTGACCCTTCCTTTATCTCTGAGCATGGGGGAGGGGGTACGCCAGTGGGTCCAAGACACCAGAGGCCCCCTGAAGGTTGGCGGGGGGTCTCAGTCAGTGTCTGGCCCGGTTCCAGGTCTCACCTAACGCGCTGTCCCAGCACTTGGGCTCCGGGCTCCAAGCCGTTACAGGGGCCACAGCTAAGGGCCGGATCCAAAGAGCTTCGGAGAATTTGGGTTCATTGCGTGGTTCAGGCAGATGGTTCCGATCCCTCCCCATGTCAGGCCCCCCAGCACTGCCAGGAATGACCTCTGAGCACAGAGCCAGGAGTAACCCTCTGAGCATGACCAGGTGTTGCCCCAAAAATAAACAATAAAAAGTAAAATCAAACCAGCTACCAGACGTCCTTTGACATTAAGCAGAGTTCTGCCTAAGCAGGACCACTTCCTCCAGCCTCCGCCCACCCTTTCAAGAGAGAACAGTCAGAGGAGCGTTCCGGGCTACTCCGTGTTTTCCCCCAAACTCTGTCCACAAAGGACAGTGATGGCGGCACTGTCCTATGCTTTGAGGTGGGAGACGCAGTGAGCCACACCCGCAGTGCTCAGGGCCTGCTCCCCGCTCTGTCTTGGATCCCTCTTGGGGACCTGAGGACGGTAAGCCGTGCCGGGATCCAACCCGGGTCGCTGTGCGAGGCAGACCTCGGTACCTCTGCCCTGTCTCTCGGCCTCGTTGAAGAGGGGACACACACGGCGCGCTGTGGTCTTCGCGGGGCAGCCACACTCTCGCCCACTCGGAATCTGGGCAGCAAGCGCCGTCCGCAGCGACACGCTATTCAGCGCTCGTTTCTCAGCTGCCTCCAGTGGAGCAGGGTCCTCCATCTGTCGTCTGTCACCGCCTTTTGGGAGTCGGCACTTTGCAGTCCTGGGGCGCAAACAGGTTTTATTGGTCACCAGCTCTCGTATCAGATTGCTATTGGATTCTCGGTTAGGAAATGCTTAATTCACGGAGATACTAGATTTGGGGGAAAGTGACCCCAGCCGTGTTTCTTGTTGGCCAGCTGTGGTCCGTTTACATGTCTGGTCATGGTTAGGGTTTTCCTGCAGGGGTCGGCCGGTGGGTTTCCAGGCGTCCGTGTAGGCAAATCCAAACCCTACAGGAGCAAACATCCCTCAGAGACGGTCAGGTCTCGACCCCCAGCTTAGGGCTAGTGCTGAGAGAACCTGCTAGAAGCCCCTCATGGCTCCTCAGACAACGAGTGTCCCACTGGGTTATGGAATCTTAGAAGTGGCCTTTGCAGGCTGGGGAGAGGCAGGGCCTCAGGTGTTCGCCGTGTGTGCAGCCAATTCCAGCCACAAGGAAGCCCCCAAGAAAAAGTCAAAGTCCGCCCACCACACCCCAAGAAAAGAGTATTTGATTTTTCAACCTGTTCCCTATCTTTGAAGCTTGGTTTGAGAAAGTAGTGACCCCCACTGACCCCATTGCTCCCCACTGACCCCACTGGTCCCTGCTGGTCCCATGGAACCCGCTAATTCTTTCCTGATCCACAGAGGTCCCCACTGGTCCCTGTGCCCAGGAGGCCATGGGGATGGAAATTCCTGCCATGGAACCCTCTAATTCTTTCCTGGTCCCCAGAGGTCCCCACTGGTCCCTGTGCCCAGGAGGCCATGGGGATGGAAATTCCTGCCATGGAACCCTCTAATTCTTTCCTGGTCCCCAGAGGTCCCCACTGGTCCCTGTGCCCAGGAGGCCATGGGGATGGAAATTCCTGCCATGGAACCCTCTAATTCTTTCCTGGTCCCCAGAGGTCCCCACTGGTCCCTGTGCCCAGGAGGCCATGGGGATGGAAATTCCTGCCATGGAACCCTCTAATTCTTTCCTGATCCCCAGAGGTCCCCACTGGTCCCTGTGCCCAGGAGGCCATGGGGATGGAAATTCCTGCCATGGCCGGCCCACATCTGCTTGGCCCAGCCTTGGTGGTGGCAGGTGTTAGGCAGAACTTCCCTTTCCATCAGAGGCACCCAATGCCTGCGCCCAGCACAAGGCAGTTTCCTAGAGTCCCCAACGAGCCTGCAGTGGACAGCAGGCGGGCGTGGCGGGCCCCAGATTGCCTCTGCTCTGCTCTGCGGGCTCAGGAGGAAACAAATGGCTTCCCAGTCTTTGAGCCCAGGACCTGCCTGACCCCCGTGTCCAGGCTTGGCCAGGAGGCTCCCGGCCCCAGGGCTGTCTGGAGGAAGAACAGGGACAGAACGGCCTCCATGTAATGGCCTTGCCCGGCTTCCGCATGGGGCCTCCAGCGGGGCCTGGGCCCAGGCCCGGCTCCTCCCTTCCCCGCTGACCTCTCGCTGTTCTCCTGCGGCTCCCCAGGCAGAGGGAATGTGCATCCTTGGCTCTATTTAGGTCAGTGACCACACACTGGACGGAGCGTGGTGCCTTGCGCTGAAAATGGCTTCTCTGGACGGGCGGCAGGAGGTGGGATGGAGTAGGGGGACGCAGGGGGACATTTTGGAGGTCACCAGCAGGTGCTCCCGCCTGGCCAGGTGACCCCAGCTGGCAGCTGCCCCACGAGGGAGGGACCGGGCCTTAGAGGAAGGTGGTCACAGCCGGGGCTTTATTCCCCTGGGATGCCCACCCAGCCCCGCTCAGCTCAGCTCGGCAGCCGTGAAACACTGCCCCATCCATCCTGCCCGCCTGTGCAGGCGTCTCAACATACTAGTGTTCAGGAGACAGAACATGTCTGTTCCTGCTCGCACACAGGAACACACACATACACACGCACACACTCATGTTCACACACATACACAAAGAAACACACATATACAGTCATGAACACACATACACACACAGACACAGATATACACGTACACATACACGTGAACACACGTACATGCACACACCTCTCCTTTTTAAGCGAGTGAGGGGCTTGCAGGGGATGTCGCTTTAGCCTCTGCCTTCCAGCCCACCTCCCTGCCATCCGACAGGCTTCATTAACTTGATATCCAACACCTGTGGAGGAGGGTAGCGGGGGGGGGCGCGCAGCCGAGGCTGCCTCGGGCTTGCCCCAAGGTTTGAGGAGCTGCCCTGCTAATGATGTTGAACACTCGCCTTTTCTCACCGCCTGATCCCCCTGGAAAATCTGGGACCCCTTTCACTTAGCCTGGATTGTGTTGCAAGAATTAGAAATAGAAAAGGGTGGAGGAGTCTGGTTGAAACTGAGGAGAAAAGTGTGCAGGGCTGTGTGAGGGGCTGAGGAGCTGTGTGAGAGGCGGAGGGGCTGTCTGAGGGGCTGTCTGAGGGGCTTGTGAGGGGCTTGTGAGGGGCTGTGTGAGGGGCCGAGGGGCTGTGTGAGGGGCCGAGGGGCTGTGTGAGAGCTGAGGGGCTGTGTGAGGGGCTGAGGGGCTGTGTGAGGGACTGTGTGAGGGGCTGTGTGAGGGCCGTGTGAGGGGCTGTGTGAGGGGCTTGTGAGGGGCTGTGTGAGGGGCCGAGGGGCTGTGTGAGGGGCCGAGGGGCTGTGTGAGAGCTGAGGGGCTGTGTGGGGGCTGAGGGGCTGTGTGAGGGGCTTGTGAGGGACTGTGTGAGGGGCTTGTGAGGGGCTATATGGGGGCCGAGGGCTGTGTGAGGGGCTGTGTGAGGGGCCGAGGGGCTGTGTGAGGGGCTGTGTGAGGGCTGAGGGGCCTTGTGTGAGGGGCTGAGGGGCTGTGTGAGAGGCTGAGGGGCTGTGTGAGGGGCTGAGGGGCTGTGTGAAGGGCTGAGGGGCTGTGAGGGGCTGAGGGGCTGTGTGAGGGGCCGAGGGGCTGTGTGAGAGGCTCAGGGGCTGTGTGAGGGGCCGAGGGGCTGTGTGAGGGGCTGAGGGGCTGTGTGAGGGGCCGAGGGCTGTGTGAGGGGCCGAGGGGCTGTGTGAGGGGCCGAGGGGCTGTGTGAGGGGCCGAGGGGCTGTGTGAGGGGCCGAGGGGCTGTGTGAGGGGCCGAGGGGCTGTGTGAGGGGCCGAGGGCTGTGTGAGAGCTGAGGGGCTGTGTGAGGGGCTTGTGAGGGGCTGTGTGAGGGGCTGAGGGGCTGTGTGAGGGGGCGTGTGAGGGGCTGAGGGGCTGTGTGAGGGGCTGTGTGAGGGCTGAGGGGCCTTGTGTGAGGGGCTGAGGGGCTGTGTGAGGGGCTGAGGGGCTGTGTGAGGGGCTGTGTGAGAGGCTGAGGGGCTGTGTGAGGGGCCGAGGGGCTGTGTGAGGGGCTGTGTAGGGGCTGAGGGGCTGTGAGGGGCTGAGGGGCTGTGTGAGGGGCTTGTGAGGGGCTGAGGGGCTGTGTGAGGGGCTGAGGGGCCTTGTGTGGGGGCTGAGGGGCCTTGTGTGAGGGGCTGAGGGGCTGTGTGAGGGGCTTGTGAGGGGCCGTGTGAGGGGCTGTGTGAGGGGCTGAGGGGCTGTGTAGGGGCTGAGGGGCTATGTGAGGGGCTGAGGGCTGTGAGGGGCTGAGGGGCTGTGTGAGGGGCTGTGTAGGGGCTGAGGGGCTATGTGAGGGGCTGTGTAGGGGCTGAGGGGCTGTGTGAGGGGCTGTGTAGGGCTATGTGAGGGGCTGTGTAGGGGCTGAGGGGCTATGTGAGGGGCTGTGTAGGGGCTGAGGGGCTGTGTGAGGGGCTGTGTGAGAGGCTGAGGGGCTGTGTGAGGGGCTGTGTAGGGGCTGAGGGGCTGTGTGAGGGGCTGAGGGGCCTGGTGTGGGGCCGTGACGGTGAGTCGACAGGAGCTTCTCAGAGGAGGAATGGCATGTGGCCCTTTCTCAGCTCCGTGTCTTTGCTTTCACAGAGTTGCTGGTTTGGTCATGCTAAATGACGCGCCCAAATGCGGGGCCTCAGTGAATTTGCTAGGTCACGTGTGGAACGTCCCGCAGAGATGAGCACGAGGGATTAGCGGGAAGTGCCGACTGAATATTGTGGCCAGTGTATGCGACCCTTCATCCAGCCTGTGAAGGGTCGAGCTCCGACCCTGCTGTCTGAGCTCCTCTGTCTCGCCTGCCGACTCGCCTTGCCCCTCCCGCATCAGCAGCGAGGGAAGCCGGTAGCAGCCGTCACCGCGGCGGGTAAACAGAGTCTGCTCTGGCTTAGGCCGCTTGTCCTGGTTTGAGTGGGAGTGATCTGTTCGCCCTAATTACACCTTCCCGCCACCAGAAGCTCAGAGGTCCCCGGCGTTCATTCTGTGTCATTTTTCTCTCTGTTCTCCGGCCTGCTCAGCTGAGCATTCGCAAACATTTACAGAAAGAGACATGCCAGGCTTCTGAGCATGGGAAACCTTTCAGGTGGGGGGTATCTCAGTTCCTTTCAGCAGTCACAGCGGTTTGGGCAATTGCAGGGAGAGAGAGAGGAGAGAGAGAGGAGAAAAGAGAGTGGAAAGAGAGAAGGAGAGAGACAGAGAGAGGAGAGGAAAGAGAGAGAGAAAGAGGAGATGGAGAGAGAGGAGAGAGGAAAAGAGAGGAGAGAGAGAGGAAAGAGAGAAGGAGAGAGATAGGGGAGAGAAAGAGGAGAGAGACAGAAAGAGAGAGAGGAGAGAAAGAGGAGAGAGCGACAGAGAGAGGGGGAGAGAGAGAAAGAGGAGAGAGACAGAGAGAGAAGGAGAGAGAGATCAACAGTCATTGACTTCTGACATTATCTCAGATATTCTGAAATAAATATCGAGGTGGGCCGGGCTGGGCCTGGCATCATTAGTTAAGTGAAAACAAGGCAGGCAGCTGCCCCAGAGTGCCTGTAAATATCATCCTTCGTCCTCAGACTCGCCTCTGACGGGTGACAGTGATTGGCAGCCCCCGAGCTAACCTGTGCCAGAGCTGTGGGCGGGGCCAGTGTTTCACCTAGCCGAGCTGGTCGTGGCCTGTTGCTTCTTACCCAGTGCTCAGCCCGGATCTGCACTGGCTGGTTAATGCGCTCATTAGCCCCGAACTGACTGAGCAGCCGCTGGTGCCAAGCACAATTCATGATCCTTAAAATGTGTCCCTGTCCCGGAGAGTGGCTTCCGTTCTTCTGCCGCAGAGAGTCCGCCTGACAACCAATGTCGGTTAAAGTCTTTGACAGGTGGGAGTGGGGTGGGGGCTAAAAGATAAACCAAGGGGCCTGGGATGGGGCTCAGGGTCCCAAGCTCAGACTTGACGTGCTGGCGTCCCGGCCTCGGTCCCCCTCTCCCACCTCCTCATTATCTGATCCCCTAGGACCGCCAGGGAGGGAACCTGCCGCCGATATGAACCGAAATGAAAAAGCATCATTGTGTGGCTGCGCCCATTGTCCCGTTCCCCAAACTCAGCCATGAACAACTTTGTCGCTTCTCTTACAGCAACTCAGTTTAAAAATAATAATGATGATGAAAAAAAGACCTACTGGTAAAAATCTTAAGAATGTGGAGCCGGAGGGCGTTTGCTGTTATTTGTGATTCCTGCGTGCAGCGCCAGGAGTAAGCCTGAGCATTCATCTGGTGTGACCCCCCAAAAAAATTTAAGAACTTATTCTTAAGCAAACATAATGCACATCAGACAGCATCAGCTGTAGTGATTTCTGTGGGTAGGAGACGGGAGAGGCTTCGAGAGGGTGTTGGAGCCGGAGAGATGGTGCAGCAGGTGGCGGCTCGAGCTCCGGACCCCCATGTGCGCCCAGCCAGCCGTGATCCCTGAGCACCACCAAGTGTGGCCCAGGATACAAAAAAGTGGGGCAGTCGGGTGCTGGAGCACTGTATGCCTGAAACCCAGTCACAAACAGATTTCTGATGGTCTATCTCACGGTGACTCGATTAAAAATACAAAGATGAATACGGCCGAAGGATAATGAATACGGCCTAAGGAAACGGGCGACACGGGGCTAGAGCTGGTAACACTGCGCCTGTATAACCAAACATTGCCGAATGGGAGAATTCAAATGCTCTCCCCAAACAAGTAAAAGTATGCGAAGTAATATGTGTTCACTATGGGGGGACCCTTCACAGTTTATATGTATAGCCAATCATAAATTAGTGAGAGCATTTAAGTATATTATTGATCAATTATTATCTAGCAGAGCTGGAGTTAAAACAACTATTACTTATCACCTCAGTTCCTCTTTCTCCCCTGCTGCAACACTTGAATAAAAGTTTCCTGTAAATTAAAAAATAATAAAGTGGGCAGTTGGCAACGCAGAGCCGGGGGTTCATCCGTGGGGATGGTTTGCCACCATGACGATGGTGCTGGTGCGGTGACGGTGGCCATGATGGGGTTGGTGATGCTGGTGGTGAGGAGATGATAATGGAAATGGGGGACGGCGATGATGAGGGATAGAGGTGATGAGGGATGGAGGTGATGGTGATGATAGGGATGGAGGTGATGATGAGGAATGGAGGTGATGGTATGATAGGGATGGAGGTGATGGTGATGATAGGGATGGAGGTGATGGTGATGATAGGAATGGAGGTGATGGTATGATAGGGATGGAGGTGATGGTGATGATAGGGATGGAGGTGATGGTGATGATAGGGATGGAGGTGATGGTGATGATAGGGATGGGGTGATGGTGATGATAGGGATGGAGGTGATGGTAATGATAGGGATGGAGGTGATGGTATGATAGGGATGGAGGTGATGGTGATGATAGGAATGGAGGTGATGGTATGATAGGGATGGAGGTGATGGTGATGATAGGGATGGAGGTGATGGTGATGATAGGGATGGAGGTGATGGTGATGATAGGGATGGGGTGATGGTGATGATAGGGATGGAGGTGATGGTAATGATAGGGATGGAGGTGATGGTAATGATAGGGATGGAGGTGATGGTATGATAGGGATGGAGGTGATGGTGATGATAGGGATGGGGGTGATGGTGATGATAGGGATGGAGGTGATGGTGATGATAGGGATGGAGGTGATGGTGATGATAGGGATGGGGGTGATGGTGATGATAAGAATGTAGGTGATTGTGATGATAGGGATGGAGGTGATGGTGATGATAGGGATGGAGGTGATGGTGATGATAGGGATGGAGGTGATGGTAATGATAGGGATGGGGTGATGGTGATGATGAGAAATGGAGGTGATGGTGATGAGGAATGGAGGTGATGGTGATGATGAGGAATGGAGGTGATGGTGATGATAGGGATGGAGGTGATGGTGATGATAGGGATGGAGGTGTTGGTGATGATAGGGATGGAGGTGATGGTGATGATAGGGATGGGGTGATGGTGATGATGAGGAATGGAGGTGATGGTGATGATGAGGAATGGAGGTGGTGGTGATGATAGGGATGGAGGTGATAGTGATGATAGGGATGGGGTGATGGTGATGATAGGGATGGAGGTGATGGTGATGATAAGGATGGGGTGATGGTGATGATAGGGATGGAGGTGATGGTGATGATAGGGATGGAGGTGATGGTGATGATGAGGAATGGAGGTGATGGTGATGATAGTGATGGAGGTGATGGTGATGATGAGGAATGGAGGTAATGGTGATGATGAGGAATGGAGGTGATGGTGATGATGAGGAATGGAGGTGATGGTGATGATAGGGATGGAGGTGATGGTGATGATAGGGATGGAGGTGATGGTAATGATAGGGATAGAGGTGATGGTAATGATAGGGATGGAAGTGATGGTGATGATGGGGTGATGGTGATGATGGGGATGGGGAGATGGTGATGATAGGGATGGAGGTGATGGTGATGATGAGGAATGGAGGTGATGGTGATGATAGGGATGGAGGTGATGGTGATGATGAGGAATGGAGGTGATGGTGATGATAGTGATGGAGGTGATGGTGATGATGAGGAATGGAGGTGATGGTGATGATGAGGAATGGAGGTGATGGTGATGATGAGGAATGGAGGTGATGGTGATGATGAGGAATTGAGGTTATGGTGATGATGAGGAATGGAGGTGATGGTGATGAGGAATGGAGGTGATGGTGATGATAGGGATGGAGGTGATGGTGATGATAGGGATGGAGGTGATGGTGATGATAGGGATGGAGGTGATGGTGATGATAGGGATGGAGGTGATGGTAATGATAGGGATGGAGGTGATGGTGATAATGGGGTGATGGTGATGATGGGGATGGGGTGATGGTGATGATAGGGATGGAGGTGATGGTGATGATAGGGATGGTGGTGATGGTGATGATAGGGATGGGGGGTGATGGTGATGATAGGGATGGAGGTGATGGTGATGATGAGGAATGGAGGTGATGGTGATGATGAGGAATGGAGGTGATGGTGATGATAGGGATGGAGGTGATGGTGATGCTAGGGATGGAGGAGATGGTGATGATAGGGATGGGGTGATGGTGATGATAGGGATGGAGGTGATGGTGATGATAGGGATGGTGGTGATGGTGATGATAGGGATGGAGGTGATGGTGATGATGAGGAATCGAGGTGATGGTGATGATAGTGATGGAGGTGATGGTGATGATGAGGAATGGAGGTGATGGTGATGATAGGGATGGAGGTGATGGTGATGATAGGGATGGAGGTGATGGTGATGATAGGGATGGAGGTGATGGTGATGAAGGATAGAGGTTTTGAACTCCCACTTGTCTTTCATGTTATCATCCTCATGACACAGCAGAGAACAGAGCCAGGCTCCCAGGGGTCAGACTTTGAGCTTAGATGGTGGGGGGTCAGGGGAAGCAGATGGCCACTTCCTGCCTCTGTTCTCAGCACCTCTGTTGTCCTGGGCAGGGGTGCGGAGAGGGGTGCATGGACGTGCCTGCAGCCGGCCTGTCACTTAGATTAACTTGTTGCCTAATACAAGCTCTGCAGTAGCAGGTCCTTCTAATTACAGCGATCAGCTCAGTTCAGGAGAGCGGAATAATCCCTCCCTGCAAGGATAACAATAGACTGGCTTGGATCAGAGAAGCCGCACTGGCAATGGGTGTGACATGCGAGCGTCTCACTGAACCTTCCTGCAGTATCACCAGACACTTTACACAAGGGCAGTGGGCAGAGAACACCCCGGAAGTGCCCGTGACCAGGGATTTGTGTGTGTGTGTGTGTGTGTGTGTGTGTGTGTTGGGTCACATCTGGCAATACTCAGGGGTTACTCCTGGCTCTGCACTCAGGAATTACTCCTGGCGGTGCTTGGGGACTATATGGAATGCCGGGATCGAACCCAGGTCGGCTGTGTGCAAGACAAACGCCTTCCCTGCTGTGCTATCACCCTGGCCCCTAAAGCAGGGATTTTTATTAAAGACTTTTCTTGTAAGATGATGATTAGACTAGTGATAAAAAGTTTGTTCAAGGGTGATCCCTACGGCATAAGTGGAACTAGGGGGACAACTAGGGGACAACTGTGAATGGGGGAGGGGCAGCTGTGTGATCAGTGGCCTTTGGTGGGGGTGACCAGTGGCCTTGGGGGGACAACTGTGTCATCAGTGGACGGGGCTGCAGCTGTGTGACCAGTGAACGGGGGGGGGCTGTGTGACCAGGAGAGGGTAAATGGGATAGAACATGGGGAAACATTCGACCAGAAAGATATTTCAGAGGTGCCGATGTTTCTTAGCGTGGTCGAAAGTTTGTGATAAGTATTCAAAGGTACACTACGAAATATTACATGATGCTAAGGTTTCTCGTTTTCAGTGGGGCCACATCTGGCGGTGCTCAGGGCTTACTCCTGGCTGTGCTCAGGGATCACCCAGGTAGTGTTGGAGCCTGGGACCAAACTGAGGTGGGCCGCATACAAGATACTTACCGTAACTCCCGTAATATCCCTCCGTCCTAATCCTGATAATTTTTAAAAAGAGTGTGAATGTAAACAACTGTTTTTACATGACTAAATCTCGAGCAAAAATAAATGAAAGAGCTTTATCAGTAGCCTGGGGGGCAGGAAATTAGAGAAGCAATTACTGTCAGGTGGGCCTGAGTGTCCACTGAAAGAAATCAGGGACTTTGGGAGCATCAGGCTTGCAAAGGATGTGCAGAGCCAGAAGTAACCCTGAGCATTGCTGGCTGTGACCCAAAAAAAGACAAAAAAAAAAAATCTAAAAAAAATAAGAGTCTGGACCAGACGTGCGAGGACGTTGCACTCTCGTTTGTTGTATTCTTTAACGCCACACTCAGCGGGGGTGTGGGGGGACCAGGAGAGCGGAAGGCACGCCCATGCAAGCGGCGGTCTCAGGTTTGATCCCGCCACCCACCACGTGATGTGATCCACCACGAGTGAGCCCTGAGTACAGCGGGGTGTGAAGCACCTCTCAAAGAAACACATCGGCTGAGACAGGCCCCACGCTCTTCTCTGGCAGTTCTGGCTCCTTCCGCGCCGCCTCTAGCAGTGATTGCCGAGAAATGGGTCGGTGAGTGTCTGACAACGTGCTGACGAGGCACATGGCAGGTGGAGGCTGACCCTGCCGAGCTCCGGGGCCTGTGGGCTCGGTCCCGCAGGACGCTCTTCACTGGTGCAGTCAGATCCCGCCTGTGTCGGTTTCCCACCGTGGGCGGGAGCTGCGTTGTAGACCACCATCGTCTGTTGCCTGTCTTTTCCTGTTTCCTCTTAAGTTTGATTTCACTTTAGGCACCATGGTTTACACAACTGTTAATACTTGGGTGTTAGATTTTTTTTTTTGCATAGATCGTTTCAGTACCGCAGGCCCACTGGAGTGCCCACTTCCCTCCACCACGACCCTGTTTTCCCTCATTCCTCCCGTGGTGAGCTTCCCAACTGGGACCGAGTTCTCCATTTCTGGTGCCTCTGATGATTTGTGATTCCTCCACTGTGTTTTCTTTATGCCCACATACAAGAGAGACCGCCCTGCCCGCCTCTCCTTCCGCCAGCATCACCCAGAGATCCCTTCCACATACAAGAGAGACCATCCTGCCCGCCCCTCCTTCCGGCCAGCTTCACCCAAAGATCCCTTCCACATACAAGAGAGACCATCCTGCCTGCCCCCTACTTCCGCCAGCTTCATCCAGAGATCCCTTCCACATACAAGAGAGACCGCCCTGCCCGCCCTCTCCTTCCGGCCAGCATCACCCAGAGATCCCTTCCACATACAAGAGAGACCGCCCTGCCCGCCCTCTCCTTCCGGCCAGCTTCACCCAGTGGACCCTTCCGGGCCACCTCACTGCAGCAAATTGCATGCTGCATTTTTCCCTTTCTTGTGGCTGAATAGTGTTCCGTTGTGTAGATGTGCCGTAGTTTCTTTATCCAGTCATCTGTTCTGGGACACTCGCTTGTTGCCAGATTTGAGTGATTGTGAATCGCGAGCGCTACAGTGAGCCTAAGGACACAAATGTCTTTTCTAAATAGAGTTTTGGGGTCCTTGGAGTCGGTGCCAGGAAGTAGAATTGCTAGGCTGACCCTGGAGCTCGGTTGCTAGCTTCGTGGCAGTAGCAGTTTTTAACAAGTGAGCGCGAGCCTTATTTCGCCATGACAGAGACAAGGAAGCTCCTGCCCTTGGAAAAAAAGAGGCCCCATAATCCCTCAAAGGGGCGAGCACACCTAGGAGTAAAGGGAGGCAGCAGAGAGCTAGTAAATAAGGCTCTGGCATCCTCTAGGGAAAGATCCGGGGCAGGGGGAGGTCGGTTCAGGGTCTGTCCTTCGGTGGGCAGGGACGTCTGTGCTCAGCCGTGCTGGCCAGCATCAGCTCTTCTGGAAACGCCTACAGTAACGGCCTGAGCTGGTGGTGGAGATGGAAAAGTGTGTGGGGACGTTTGCCGCCTGCCCCGGTAAAGTCAGTCTGGCCACAGAAACATAGCACCCGCAGAAACATCTGGAGGGGAGTGGCCGGAACCCGCCGTGACTGCAGTGCCACACCTGGAACCTCAGAGCTCTTTGAAGCAGCAGAGAAGGTTCTGGAAAGCCAGAGCGAGCTGTGTGGGCTGGGGAGGAAGAGGAGGGGGAAGGAAGTTCCCCAGCACCTCCTAGGATAAGGGAGCACGGCTCGCTCTAGCTGTCGGGAGGGTCAGCCTTGGGGGAGTGAAGACACACGTTGGTGGACATCCACTCACTGCTCCTCGCACTCTGGACGGGCAGGCGGACGGACACGTCTTCCTGTAGTTCTGTGCACAGCTGGGACAGGGAAACCTTGACTCTGCCAGCCTCGCCCCTAGCACTGTCCACTTTTCCGTCACCAGGACAGGAGCTTCCGCGCGCCCTGCCTGGGGCAGGCTTCCAGGAGGGCAAGTTCTCACCGCCCAAGCCTGGCCTCCTCCAGGGCCAGGCAGAGGGCCGGCCCTTGCGGAGAATGAGGACCCAGTGACCCCATCTGTTCCTCCTTCCCTCCCACCTTCCCGCCGCTGCCATGGCAACCTGTCTGGATTGGCGGGATGCAGGCGCTCCCCAGGAGACACATTGTTCCAGTGATGCTGAGCCCTTCCCCAGCCAGGACCGTGCCACAAAGGCGGCCGCTGCTGCTGTGGTCAGCCCGGCTACCCCTGTAGCCGTCCTGCCCTGCCGCTTCTCCCGGGTTTGCTTTATAAGTCACACCGCTGCACCATCGCTGGCTGGGGCGTGGAGCCGCAGCAGCGTCGGCCCCCTGGCTGAGCCCCACCACCCCCCCCCAGCCTCCCAGAGCTGCTGTTGACTCACCAGCCTTCAGAATTAGGAACAATGCAATCAACATCTCTATTTTTATCTCAGCGCCCGCCCCGCCTGCTCCCCCTGCTCCCCCTGCCTGACTCACCCGGTCTTGGTCTCAGCGCCTGGCAGGCTACAGAGGTGGGAGGGGGGCTGTGAGGGCTCCGCACACAGATGTGCTGTTCCGGCCCCACCCGCCTCCTTGAACTGCTTTTGTTCCTGGTGTGTGTGTGGGGGGGGCGTTAGGTGGTGTCAGGATTATTGACGCATGGTGGTCACCCGCGCTGTTTATCTCCCGGGTGGGAGATGGCTGGTGGGCGCGGGAGGACGTGAACTCTCTGATCCTGAAGCTCCTCTTCAGGGGGAAATCTTTTGCTCTGAAGGAAACGTTACCTGGACCCAGTGGAATTCGGGGGTCAGAGCAGGAATCCCAGAATCCGGCCTTTCTCTCCTCTGATAGATCAGTGACCTCAGCCCACAGACCAAGACACAGAGACCAGTAAGCGTGAAGGACTAGGATTTTTTTGGGGTGCGCTCCCAGGTGGACCCTCGGGCCTCTGGTGAGGCTGGGGTAGAGCCGCACCTGGGAGGGACTAAAGGGATTTTTACGTTGTCTTGGGCGGGAAAAGGGAGTCAGGACTCCAGAACCGGGAGCTGGGCCGGCCTCCTGTTACCTGTGTGGGGTCAATGTGAGGAAGCAGAGTGTGGCTGGGCGTTACCTGGGGCCAGGTGAGCCGCGAGTGCTGTCTCTGTGATCCCGGAAGCTGCAGCTCTTTAGCCCGTGGCCCTTTGGTCCCTGTGGCCGTGTCCTCTCCTCAAACCTCACATCCTCCACGTCCAGCGGTGGCTGACAGATCAGTTTCGTCACCTTCTAGATATAAAGTGCCGCAGGGGTGGAGTCTGGGATCCTCCAGCTCCGCCACTGGCCGCTGATGGACCGTCTGGGCAGGTTCGTTTCTCCGTGTCCCCAAGTGTTTTCTGCAGCACGCAGGCTTCGCCCTCGCCCTGGTCCTTGTCTCAGTGTTTGAAGGATGGAGTGGGCTGGTAGGAGACCAGAGAGGTGGGCGCGGGTGGAGCACTTTGGCCAGCCTGGGTTCAGATCCCCAGGCCTCAGAGCGTCTCCAAGCCGTCTGGAGTGACCCAGAGGACGGAGCCATGACTCAGTCCTGATCACCAAGCGTGTCCACCCCAAAAGTCACCGTCGTGTCTAAACTGACTTAAACCCATTGACACTGGCTGTACTGACAGTGGCTCGCACGTGGCTGCGCGTTAATTAACACACTGTAGAGCAGGCATCAGTGTGTTAACCGCGGCCGAGCACGGCTCCGTTTACCCCCGCAGGCTTCCCCTGCCTTTTTAAGAGAAAGGCCCAGTTCTCAAGTGTTCCACTAAACGTGTTCTGTTCAGCGTGAGGTTTCACTTTGTTTCTTCTCCCTGGGTTTGGGGCCACATCTGGCAGTGCTCGGGACTTTCTCCTGCCTCTGTGCTCAGGAATCACTCCTGGAGGGAATGGGGGACCATCCGTGGAGCCAGGGATCCAGTCTGGGCTCGGCTCGCCGCATGCAAAGCAAGTGCCTTCCTGCTGGCTGTCTCTCCGGCCTTTTCCTTCCACTTAGAGGCAAGTTCCCCTTTTCTGGAGAGCTGCCCCAGACTGTCGCAGAACCGCCCCCGTGCCTGGGGATGCTCAGAGCCACTTCCCAGACTTCCCACAGGAATTGATTCCTGCCCTCAGAGTCCAGTCCGGGCCTCCTGCAAGGGAAAGCCAGGCTCACGCTCTTTTCCTTCTCCAGATAACTGCATCCTACCGACTCTCCCAGCATCTGTGGCCGTGTCCACGCGAAGCCCTAGTGGCCATCTGTGGTTTGCACCGTCAAACACGGAGAGTGCCCTTGGCCTTCCCCCTCCTGCTCTCGTGGGTAGGAGAGCTAGGGAGTGATGTACAAAGAGCTCCAAAAACCTCCCGTGCTGGGTAGTTCCGAGTCCTCAGAGATATCCCCCAAACAGCCTTACCCTGATGACCTGACCTTGGCGGGGAACCGTCCGTCCCTCCTGTCCACTGTCAGAGCTGTACCGCCAGAACCAGAGCCAAAGTCCAGTGGGTAGAGCCTTGTTCGATCCCCAACATTCTATGTGGTCCCCAGAGCACCGCCAGGAGTAACTCCTGAGTGCAGAGCCAGGAGTATCCCTGAGCATCACCAAGTGTGATTCAAAACACCAAAAAAAGGGCCGGAGCGATAGTCCAGTGAGTAGGGCATTTGCCTTGTATGCTGCCGGTCTATGCCGCTAGGTTCGATCCCGGCATCCCACATGGTCCCCCGAAGCACCACCAGGAGTAATTCCTGAGTGCAGAGCCAGGAGAAACCCCTGAGCATCGCCGGGTGTGACCCAAAAAGCAAAAAAAAAAAAAAAAAAACTGTACCCCCAACTTCTCAAGCCATAGTTGAATACTCAGGGGTTCTGCGTATTCTTCCAGTGGGGAAAAGCCATGCCAGAGGGAGCCAGAGCAGGTGAGAGCCTTAACAAGCCCAGAAACGGGAGATGTCAGGGACAGTGATGGACGGGGCAAGATGGGCCGGGACTCAGGGGCACTTCTCCCTCTGCCTTCGCTTCCCAGCATCTTCCTTTACCTGCTGATGATTTCTTTTTTTTCTTTTATTTTTTTTCTGGGGGAGGGAGAAGTGATTTGGTTTCGCCTGGGGGCCACGCCCTGCAGTGCTCGAGGCTGACTCCTGACTCAGCGTACAGGATCCTGTTTGAGAAATGCTGGTCTGGACAGATGTGCACCCGAACCCGGTGAAGTCCCGTGCCACTGGCGTCAGCAGTCCGTGAGGAGCTGGGCTGGGGTGTGGCCCTCAGCCCCCTGCCACGGTCATCCGGCAGCTGAGTGATTTCTCCAGGGAGGCCACTTTGCCTAGCCTGCCCAGAAGCCGCTGGCCGCCTGTGTGGTTGAAGCTGAGCTGGAGGAAACCTCTGGAGGGTGCTAAGCAGATCTTCCTGCCCAGCACCCTCCTCCCTCCCATGTGCCAAAATCCTCAGGCAGAAACTGCCATGGGGGAGGGGCTGGTGCTCCCACGCAGGCTCCTGTCCCCTGAGTCCTGTCCTATCTTGCTCCATCCATCACTACTGTCCCTGACGTCTCCCATTTCTGGGCTTTTTTTTTTCTTTTTTGGGTCACACCCGGCGATGCTCAGGGGTTACTCCTGGCTCTGCACTCAGGAATTACTCCTGGCGGTGCTCGGGGACCTTATGGGATGCCGGGGATCGAACCTGGGCCAGCACAGGCCAGCCACGTGCAAGGCAAACGCCCTACCCGCTGGGCTATCGCTCCGCCCCTTTTTAAGGTTCTCGCCTGCTCTGGCTCCCTCTGGCGTGGCTTTTCCCCACTGGAAGTGTCCACCTCAGCTTTTCCCCTGCTTGGTTAGATTCGTCCACTTCTCCCTCTGCCTTTGCTTCCAGGCGTCTTTCTTTACCTGCTGATGGTTTCTTTTTATTTTTTTCGGGGGAGGGGAGAAGTGATTTGGTTTTACCGGGAGGCCACGCCCTGCAGTGCTCGAGGCTGACTCCTGACTCAGCGCCATCGCTCCTGGCGGGTCTCGGGGCCCTGGGTAGTGCCGGGGATCAAACCTGGGTTAGCCAGGTGCCAGGCAAGTGCCCTGCCTCGGGGCTATCTCCATGGCGCTGTCTTTTCTCTGTTTGAAAACAAGCAGCATCTGTCACTTTGTGTGCATGAGGAGGTGAAGCAGAAAAAGGCCGAGACACGCACCTGAGCCCTTCCGGCCTTGCTTAGCCACAGTGCTGGACCGCGGTGCTCCTCGGGCGACCCTACACTGTTGACTCATTGGCCAGTGCCTCACCTCACCCTGGAATGCTGCCTCTTGTAAGGAAAAGCCAGGGGGCTGTGGAGGGGGAGATGCAGCAGTTTCTGGAGGTTGTCAGGCACTGCCGCCTCCTTTGATGTTCACTCTGAGGCGTTTGTCCTTGAATGCGTGTCTCAAGGTCACAAGGTGCTCTGTCCCCAGCAGCCCGACATGTGCACTCAGGCTGGGGGAGGGGAGAAAGCAGAGAGGAAGCAGGCACATGTGCCGCCCCCTACACGCATCTCGTTGACTGGAGCCGTCTCGTGGCCCCCTGAGCGCTAGGAGAGGCTGGGAAACCCTCGCAGAGGCCATCAAGGTTCTGAAAATACAGGAAAGGACCATCAGCGAGCTGGGTAGAAGTTCCTGCCACACGAGGTGTGACATCCCTGAGGCAGCTCTGAGCCCCCAGCCCTTCCCGGCCTTGCTTGTCGCACAGAACACAGGCCCACACGCAGAGGGGTTGGCCCCTTTCAGACGGTGCCACTTGGGAAGGTGAAGCGAGTTTAGAGCATTGCATGATGCCTGTGGGCAAAGCCTGACCGCATCCTTGGGGGTCCATACCCGGCTGTGCTCAGGGGTTACTCCTCGCTCTGTGCCCAGGAGTGAGGAAGCCCTGAAGAGGCTCCACGTGCGGTCCTGGGGTGGACCGGTCAGCTGAACTGACCCACCAAGGCAAGTGCCTTCCCTCCTGTGTTGTTCTCGCCCAAAAAATTCTCCTTAGCATCAGCTGTTTGACTCTGAAAGTCAGAGGCTAGAAGGACAAATCTCAGACCAGATCGGTCCTTCCCAGCCTTAGCATTTCCCTCCTCACCGTTCCTTCCCGCCCAGCTTCTTCTTACCATGTGCTCCTTCAAGCCGGGAGTGCTTGGACCCCGTGTGTGTGTGTGTGTGTGTGTGTGTGAGAGAGAGAGAGAGAGAGAGAGAGAGAGAGAGAGCACATATGTTTGTGTGAGTATATAAAGAGAGTATGTGTGTGTGAGAGAGAGAGAGAGAGCACATATGTTTGTGTGGAGTGTATAAAGAGAGTATGTGTGTGTGAGAGAGAGAGCACGTATGTTTGTGTGAGTGTATAAAGAGAGTATGTGTGTGTGAGAGAGAGAGAGCACGTATGTTTGTGTGAGTGTATAAAGAGAGTATGTGTGTGTGAGAGAGAGAGAGCACATATGTTTGTGTGAGTGTATAAAGAGAGTATGTGTGTGTGAGAGAGAGCACGTATGTTTGTGTGAGTGTATAAAGAGAGTATGTGTGTGTGAGAGAGAGAGAGCATGTATGTTTGTGTGAGTGTATAAAGAGAGTATGTGTGTGTGAGAGAGAGAGAGCATGTATGTTTGTGTGAGTGTATAAAGAGAGTATGTGTGTGTAGAGAGAGAGAGCACGTATGTTTGTGTGAGTGTATAAAGAGAGTATGTGTGTGTGAGAGAGAGAGCACATATGTTTGTGTGAGTGTATAAAGAGAGTATGCACGTGTGAATGAGTGTTTGTGGGAACGTGCATATGTATGTGACCGTGTGCACTGAGTCTAGATGAGTGCGTATCCGACATGGGTTAGTCTGAGTATTCGTGAGTATTGAGTATTGAGTATTGTGTGTAACTATGCCTAAGTGTTAGTGTGTGTGAGTGTGCATGAGAATGGGTGTGTGAATGTGTGCATGTGAACTGAGTATTGTGATGTGTGAGTATGCGTGTATGTGTGTGAATGTGTGCATGCAGTATATTGAGTGTGTGTATACACTATGTGTTAAGTACTGTGTGAGTATGCATGAGAGTATCTGAGTGTGTGAATGGGAGTATCTGGTCTAAATACCTATGAGATTACGGGTGTGTATTGTCGCTGTGCCTGAGTGTATTGAGGGTGTCCATGCAGGTATGACAGTTATTAGTGTGTGCGCTTCAGTGATGTGTGAGTGCGCGCTTGTGAGAGAGCATGCTTGTATGAGATTGACTGTTGTGTTGCGCAGGTGTCAGCATGTGTGCATGCATGTGTGAGTGAGGGTTTGTGTGTGAGTGTGTGCATGTGCAAGTGTGTGAGTGTGTGCATGTGTGAGCGTGTGTGCATGTGCAACTGTGTGTGTGCATGTGAGAGTGTGAGTGTATGTATGCGAGAGTGTGAGTGTGTGCATGTGTGAGTGTGTGTGAGTGTGTGCATGTGCGAGTGTGTGTGCATGTGAGAGTGTGAGTGTGTGTGTGCGTGTGTGAGTGTGTGTACACACACATAAAGTGTGTATGCGAGTGTGTGAGTGTGCATGTGAGTGTGTGCATGTGTGCAGTGTGTGAGTGTGTGTACACACACATAAGTGTGTATGCGAGAGTGTGCATGTGAGTGTGTGCATGTGTGAGTGTGTGTGCATGTGCGAGTGTGTGAGGTGTGTGCATGTGAGGAGTGAGTGTGTGTATGGAAGAGTGTGTGAGTAGTGTGTATGCAAGAGTGTGTGTGTGTGCATGTGAGAGGTGTGTGAGTGTGTGTGCATGTGTACATGTGTGAGTGTGTGTGCATGTGTGAGTGTGTGCGATGTGCGAGTGTGTAAACGTGCATGTGAGTGTGTGTGCATGCATGTGTGAGTGTGTGTGCATGTGCGAATGTGTGTGTGCATGTGTGAGTGTGTGTGCATGTGCGAGTGTGTTTGTGTGCATGTGCGAGTGTGTGTGTGTGCATGTGAGCATGAGACTCGGGGGCCGCTCTCCTCCAGCAGGAGGCCCAGCTGTGTGAGCACCTTGGGCGCCTCTGGAAGGAGAATGTGGGGTCTCGTGGGATCGCGGCAGGGCCTGGGCTGCGCTCCGTCCCGGCCTCCCGCCTGCCCGCCTCCCTCCTTCACAACCCCTGACAGTGGCACTTACTTCTGAGCAGGGCAATCACGCTGATGACCCCAGCAGGTTCCTGGTGGCCTGGCTGCGCCCACTCCCCCTCTCCTGCAGCTCCCAGGATCACATGCTCTTTCCTGGAAAAAAAGGCAGCCGTAGCTTGACCCCGAGCCGTGAGGACCAGCGTCGCTCCTCGGGAGATGAGCTCGAGCCCCGCCAGGCCCCGGCCGCCACATAAGTCATGGGCAGTGGCTGCGTGGATGGGGAAGCCACAAGCTCCGGGGGTCAGGCACCGCACTGCGCCCTGCTGCCCCCTCACCAGCCAGGGTGGGCACCGCGAGACCCGCAGAGCCGGCCCCACAGGAGTGAGAGAGCAGCTCCAGGCTCCCTCCTGCACCAGCCCTGTTCGCTTGTTGGGGGAGGCTGGGAGGGCTAGGGTTGACTTGGCGAGGCTGATGTCACTTCCTGTTGGCCTTTCTGGTGAGAGCTGAGCAGCGTTTGTTCGTGGGCGTCACCACCACCGAGGCGGAGCTGGGGCAACTGCTGAGGCTGCCACTGACCCGAGGAGCGACTTGGGAAGCCCCAAAGCTGAGCCCCTTAGCTGGGAGGCAGAGAGGAAAAAGGGCTCCAGGAAGGCTGCGGTTCACAGTCATGCTAAGGCTGCGGTTCACGGTCATGCTAAGGCTGCGGTTCACAGTCATGCTAAGGCTGCGCGGTTCACGGTCATGCTAAGGCTGCGGTTCACGGTCATGCTAAGGCTGCGGTTCACGGTCATGCTAAGGCTGCGGCTCACAGTCATGCTAAGGCTGCGGTTCACGGTCATGGCTAGTACGTGATCATCTGTTTGATCAGGGAAAGGGTCCTGACCCCAAGCATAGCACAGCCGGGAAGCGCATGCCTGGCACACAGCTGACCCACGTTCATCCCTGGCACCCCTAGATGATCCCCCAGAGTCCTGCCAGGAGTGATCCCTGAGCACAGAGCCAGGAGTGATCCCTGAGCACAGAGCCAGGAGTGATCCCTGAGCACAGAGCCAGGAGTGATCCCTGAGCACAGAACCGAGAGCAAGCCCTGAGCACTGTTGGGTGATGCCAAACACCAAAAGAAGAAAAAGCTTTCCAGGCCAGAGACGTGTGCCGAGGCTGTGCCACCACCCCGGTTCACGCCTGACACGGCCTCAGGTCTCCCCAGCACCACCTGGCGTGTTCCCAGAGTGGAAAAGCAGCCGGTGGGGCCAGTGTGGGGCCCGTGCCCTCCCCGCTGCCCCAGGCAGCCAGCAGGGATCTCCACCGAGACCCCGCTTGTGGACACCCACTAATGGCACCCAGAGTCACTCCTGGTGCTCACAGGCTTAAAGCAAGGAGTGGGCTGACCCGCGCCCAGGGCAGGCCTGTGTGTGCATTTGAGGGTCCTGTGAGGCCTGAGTCACCCATGGGGTGGGACTCCTCACGCATGCATGGTGGGCGGACTTTGTGTCTCCTCTGGACCCCCGGACCCACCTGCCACCAGCACCCTGAGCTCCTGAAGTGCCAGTTTGCCAGGCAGATGGGCACTGCTCAGAGGTAGGGTAGCCGGCCAGCCTCCGCGTCGTGGAGGGCACGGTCTGTTGGGCACGCACACATATACACACATATTCACACACACTACACTCACACATGCACACATACATATTCATACACATTCACACACAACACATACACTCACACAATACACATACACTCACACATGCACACATACACATTCATACACATTCACACACAACACATAACACTCACACAATACACATACACTCACACAAATACACACATACATACACTCACATGTACTCACTGACACACATAACTCACACATGCACACATGCACACACACTCACACACAGTACATACATACACTCACACAATACACTACACATATATACTCACACATACACACACTCACATATGTACTCACACTGACACACATATACACTCATACATTTACATATACACATACACTCACATTCACACATACAGACATTCACACATACACACTCACTCATATACTCACACACATACACACATTCATACGCTCACACACTCATACACACACACAGTACCCATAGCTGCTCCTGGAGGTCCAGGGCGCCCCACCGCTTCCCTGCAGCGGCTCTGTCAACCAGTGTTTCTCTTGTTTTGGGGCCAGACACTCCCGAAGCAGTGCTCCCGGGCCCAAGGTCCTCCTCTCAGCAGGCTTGATCTCGCTGCTCAGGATGCCCAGCGTGCTGGAGGCTGAATCTGGCTGGGGATGTGCCAGCCAGTGCCCACTCTCTGGTGCCCGGGTCTGGTTTTAAGCTAAAGAGAGCAGAGCTCGGAGATGAGGGGTTGCTGGTCCCAGCGCGGGTGGGGAGGGAAGGCATGCGGGCCTTGGTGTCCTGTGCTTGGAAAGCCCGCCCTCCGGCCAGCTGAGCCCTCCGGCCCCTCAGAGCCCTCTGGGGCACTGCCCCCACAGCTAACTGGAGCTCTCCGGGCCGCGTTCGGTCCTGTGCGTTTGGATTTGTAGACAACTTTTTCACACTTAGTTTTTAAGAGTTTGTTCTTTGTCATTAAACATGATTTATAAAACATGATTTTAATGCCTGCGTAACTTCCCCTGCTATGATGATACCATAAATTATTTAAAATTTAATCTGTGCCCCTATTGTCGAACATTTCTGCTGTTTACCTTTTCTGTTTATGAACATCCTCGAAAACATGTCTTAGACAGATTCCTGATTAGTCTCATCGTATAGACTCTGAGGCAAGCAGTTGCTGGGAGTTGTTAACTTTTAGACTCTTGACTTGTGACCTGTGATTAGTTTCAGAAGAATCTTGCCCGTTTGTACCGCCTGGCAGAGTGTGTTCTCTTCCCAGCCTTAAGATTATGACTGGGGAGGGGCAAAGTATAGTAAAATAATGTGCGTTGCCTCTGTGTGAGTGTTAGAGGAACAGGAATTATGGGCTACCTTGGACCAAAGAGACAGTTAAGGCGCCTGTCCTCATGTGGTCCCCTGAGCATCAGTAGGAATAGGAATGACCTGAGCACGTTGCCCAGAGTAGCCCCTGAGCACTGTCAGGCACAACCCAAAACACACAATCAAATACACACCAGGCCAGGTGCTCCAGATGGCCAACCTGTTCCTTTCCCGGCAGCACATGTGGTCCCCCAGCCGTGCTAGGATTGGTCCCTGAGCACAGCTGGGTGTGAGCCCCCACATGGTCTCTTGGGTTGACTGAGAATCACTGGGAGTGATTCGGAGTAAATATTTCATCCAAGTTTTTAGCCTACCTTCAATTTTTATACATGTTTAGATGCCTTTTTAAAATTTATATATTTGAAATTTTGTGAGCCTCTTTTATTACTTCAAGTTATGCCAAAAATCATGAAATACTTCTTTAACATTTTTGGAGTATTTTTATAGCTAATTATTTTTTTTCCAGAAAATGCATTTCGGTGTAATTGTGAGATACAGATCAATTTCTAAATCCCACCCCACCCCCCAGCCCGCCTCTTTATTTAACGAGACTTCCTTTGGCCATATCTGGACTGTGTAATAATTTGGAAGTGCGCCCGTGGGCCGCCTATTCCTCTCCTTTCCGCCTGTCACAGGCACCCCCAGAGCACAGGCCCCCTGGCCTGCCTTCACTGGTGGTGAGTGTCTCACCCTGCTCATCTTTAGCGGCTTTGCTGCTTTCTTTTCCTGCTTTATTTTTCTCAGGTAACTCGCAGCCCATCTCAGTAAGTGCATAAATTAATCCCTGCACAGTATTGATGGGAATCGCGTTGAATCCACGGAATAATATGGGAAGAATTGATTTCTCTGCAGATACCGTCTCTCTGTTTGGGGAGAACAAATCGCGTTCATCACAATCGTTGCTGGTTCTTCCACCCTTTTCCTGCCGCTTCCGTTCATTTCTCAGGCCTGGGTAACTAGTGTTTAATTGTTTCTGCTCCTGGAATGAGGGCCAGGCAGCAGTTTTAAAAGAAGGGTCTTGATGAGCTAAATTGGGGTTAGATTGTGAGAAATGCAACGGAACCTGACAAGTCCGAAGTCAATCGTAATTAAATAATCCACATCTGAAAACTAATTGGATGCAAATGAACCCACTTTAAGGTATTATTTCTCAGATGAGAAATGTCCCACTGCTCTTCCTACGTTGCCGTTGGCGGCCGTTCCTAGGAATGCCCTCCGCTACTCTCAGAGAAGACAGAAGCAGCTACGGAGCCACCTCAGTGGCTCGTTGGTATATGAGTCGCTGTTTCTCTGTGGCAGTCATGTGGCATATGACTTCCAGTTGTTTTTATTTCTTTATTTTGGAGGAGTTCGGGCTACACCTGCCAATGCCCAAAGGATTGTGGGTACCAGGAATCAAACGGGTCGCCACATGCAGGACACAAGCCTTACCCCTGTGCGCTCTAGGGATGGAACCCAGGGCTCACGCGCTTGTGGCATTAGCCCGTCCCTGCCATATTCCTGCCTTGAGTCACGCTTTAGTCCTAGTTGCTTTAGTCTCACGCCACCGCTTGGCTGGACTCTTCTGCTTTTCAGACACGTGCTTTTCTCCCCGCCTTATAAAGGTAGGCATTTTTGTGCTGCCTAAATCAGTAAGACACAACCCTCTGCCAAAAAAAAATTCTGGAAAACCAGGAGAGCATTTGGCTCATGGGCAGAGTTCACGCCGTGCTGGCTCTAAGGTTGATCCCTAGCACCTAGAAAACGGACCAACCGACCAAGTGGTTTTAATCTGATGATTCGTTTCTTCACTCGCCATCTCTGTTCCTGCTCCTTCGGGCAGGGTCCTCGATTCGGGAGTAACTTCCCCTGGGTTTGTGATCTGTGGTCGCTTCTGAAGCATCTTGAAGCTTTGCAGGAGACATCCCGAGGCGCCTTTTCCTGCGGCACAGCTCTCTCTGCCTGACTCATTAGTGGGTGTTTGCTGTGGGCCCTGGCAGGGGGCGCTAACCACGGAGCTTGTTTTCCAAACACAATTCCCAGCAGTGGATTTTCCACAGTGATTGGCCGCTCCCTTGGGCAATGGCAGCTAGGGACAGTATCTGCCCGGGTAGCCCTGGGGACCCCTTGAATCTGAGGACTGTGTCTGCCCCTTGGCGGGCCTGGGGCAAAGGGCCGGGAATCCACGCAAGATCTTCCCTGCCGGCACTAGGCTCCAAAAGAGCTGTTTTCTCTTTAATCTGAGCGCCACATTGCAGCAATTTTCATCAAAAATATATTAAGCCCCTGCTGGAAATTGGCCCACACACACCCTGTCAGCCATGTGAAGTGGAAAATATCTTAATTTTCCCCCGAAGTTTCTGCTCTCTCGGCTGCCAGGACCGACAGAGGCCCAGCCTGGAGCAAAGGTTTCGGTGTAGGGAGCGCCTGTCCCCTCAGCGCCGCTGTTTGTTCCTGGAGAAACCCCGTGCAGCTACTGGAGAGCAAAGAGTGTAGCCCCTTGTGACGCCTCACCAGATTTGTCGGTGTCCCGACCTTAGAGAAAGGGGCACCCCAAAATATGCACCTGCCAGCTGAGATCACCCTCAGGGGAGGGGAGAGACGGAGTGTTCACGGGCCCCGTGGCCCCTGGCGTGCGCGCCAAGCACACACACACACACACACACACACACACACACACACACACACATACACACACACACACATACACACACACACACCGATCCCTCGGAGCTGGGACCCTGGACCATGTACTGGACCCAGATGAGGTGCGTGTTCCCCCACAGCCTAGATGCTGCACGTGAGGCCCCACCCAAGGGTGATCTGAGTGGTGGGAGGAGCTGCCCCGGGGACGACCAAAGGGACTTCCTCCCACTTGTCCCGTCTTACCAAAGACCAGCAGGACCTGAGCACTCCAGCCCTCCCGGGCGGAACAGCCCCCACAGCAGGCCCGGAGGCGGCGTCCCCAGTTGTCAACCTTCCCTCTCCCCCCAGTCGCTCTGTGCGCCCAACTTGTCCGTCTCCGACCGTCCGCCCCTGGTGAGGTGTCTCCGAGCAGGAAGCCTGCAGTGGGGGTGTGCGTAAGGCTGAATGGCAGCAGGACCCTCGCCCGAAGCTAAGCGGGCGCACACAGAGAAGTGATTTGGTGAAGTGTCCAGGCATGCGCTCTGGGGGCACCGCTCCGTCTCCTCTCTCCCGGGCGCCAGTGAAGGAATCACTCAGAGTCGCGGCTGATAACGTGGGACTCAGCTGCCTGGGAAGAGGCAGCAATTTAGAAAGCCACTGGGCTGCTCACTGAGGACTCAGACACAGCAGAAGGCAGAGAATTTAGGGCCCCCCGTAAAAATGAGAGCTGCACCGCGGCCGGCGTGGCTGCTGGTGGAGATATTAAATCCTAGAGACGGGGCCAGGGCTCGGGAGGGGATTTATATCAGCCTCCTGGCTCAGAAACGGCCGGGAGCAGGGGAGGAGAGAGCCTCGGGGGGCCGTTCCCTGCCCCCCCAGATTCTGAAAGAGGTCGGAGACCAGGACCACGGGGCTGACACTGGCATGGACGCCCCTGTCTGTAGTGCCAAGAGAAGGTGAAGGCGCCCGTGCTCCCAACGCGGAGACACTCAGCCCCACCGTCCCTGTGCAGGGAAGCTTCTGGAGGTGGTCAGGCTCTCTGAGGATGGGCAGGGCTGGGAAGCCAGGCCCGAACACATGTGATCTCCCCAGAGTGGACCCCTCTTCCGCTCAGGCAGGCCCTGGGTTTTCCGTTTCACAGCTGAAGTAGCCGCTGGCTACTGAGAATAGGCGTGGGGTACAGCACATGCATGTGGCAGACCGGCAGGTGTGGCCGCCTCTGGTGCACACGGGCGCCCCAGCTCTTGGTGGGCCTCTCAGAGGGATAGAGACATGGCGGAGTCTGTCTCTGTGTCTGTGTGGAAACCTCGGCCTGTGCCCCTCCCCACCGACCCCTCTGTGGAGCAGGGGGACACACACTTGTGTGGCAGGACCGAAGATGATGGCGCCAGAGCCACACTTGGCCTATGGGTGGTCCCGGATCAGATGCGGGGCCTCACGTCTGTGTGGCTTCTCTGCTCCCCACCCCAGGCTGACCCTGACGCCGCGTGTTTCGGTACAGGCTCAACCTCTTCTGGCCCAGGGACTAAGCCACAGCACCGCCAAGGCCATGCCACCGCCCCACAGACACGGCGCGGTGCTCGTGCTGATCAGATGGGACGTGGGTCAGCGGCATTGGTGGTATAGTGGTGAGCATAGCTGCCTTCCAGATGTGTCGTGGGTGCTTGCATTTGGGGGAAATGCAGAGGAGCGGACCCTGTTGGGGCTCAGCGGGGTCCCCAGCAGATACTGGGTCCAGCAGGGTCCCTTGGCATGTCCCGGGCCAGTGATTGTCCCCCCACCGGTGGACAGAGGAACAGAACCACGGGCTCCTGGATAGTCCGAGGCTCCCACTTTGTCCAAGTCAAGTCGCTCGTTAAGTCCTCCCAGAAGGTTGGAGGTTGGGAGAGGCAAGAGGTGATGGACCTTGATCCCGAAACAGTGAAGGGTGTGAAAAGGCTCTTCCCAGGCCGTCTACAGGGCTCCTTCCTCCAGATGAGTAGCTGCCTTAGAGGCATGCACCTGCCAGGACAAGGACCGAATCCCTGTGTTGTTTTTTCCTTTCCGTAGCTGGCCACAGTCACCTTCATAATATTTCTAGTCATTTTGTATGCACACAGTAAGAGACGCAGACATTTATAAAGGTCGCTCTTTCCTGGGGACATCTCGCTGTGTATTCCAGACTACAGTCCTCCAACTGTTTTGTCTTAACCACAACACTCTGAAATCAGTTGCTTATCTGTGGATCAGGACAGAGTTTGTTCCATGGCCTTGCTCTTAGCTCATTGGTCGAGGCCAAGGTCGCTTACTCACAGCTTGCCCAGGGTTCACCAGAGTTTCATGACAGGACCCTTCTTTTGGGGTGTAAGGAACTGGAATCAATCTCAGAGCAACTGAGGCTTTAAGTTAGGAATGTGATGATTGCCAAGGAGTGACTATTTCAGAGTTAACTAACTCCTATATCCCAATGCAAAGCCTTGACTATCTTCCTGTGTCTATACAAAAGGCCTTTGCTCTAGCATAAAATATGCAAAGGGCATACAGAAAGAGAAAATCAACGCTTCACTTACAAAACCCAGGGCTGGCAAGTAGGCGGCAGAAGGCGTTGGGCAGAGGGTGACCCCACAGGACCCCATGACCCCGTAACGCCTGCTTGCTGCCAGTGTCCAGCCAAGGCAGCCCCCGGGCACCATGCCGGGCAGGGAGGAGAAAGCACAGCACAGGGGCTCAGAGCCCTGAGTCCTCACGTCCCTCCCCACCTTCTTGCTTTGGCCAATGGCAGCAGTACTAACGGGTAGTCCCACCTGATGCAGGGGAACAGTGGGCTGCTGCTCCCTGTGCTGGGCTTTTCGGCGATGGTGAAATCTCTTTCTCGCTGTTGTCTCAGTGACGGGGACCACACCAGGGTGCCAGGAGAGAAGCCCAGGGCCTGCCACATGCAAGGCATGTGCTGGACCCCAGAGCCACAGCCAGCCCAGGGCAGTGGATGGACGCAAGATGGGGCCCTCGGGCTGGGCCTTGCAGTATTGCCTAGAGATGCGTGTGTGGACCGCGTTAGGTGTCAGAACTGGGCGCCGCAGCAGGTGCTGAGGTTCCCGGAGAGGCTCGGGGACACCGGCAGTCAGGGATTGCTCAGATCCTCACCTCTGCCACCAGAGCTAGCGGCCACCTGAGCTCACGCAGCGCAGGACACCCGAGATGAAGGTCAAAGGTGACAGGCTCATCCCAGGTGCCTCTGCACACACGGGGAGGCCCAGCAGTGCAGGGTGCGAGGGGTGAGGCTGGTCGTCTGCTCCACAGCGGTGCAGGGTGCGCGGGTGAGGCTGGTCGTCTGCTCCACAGCGGTGCAGGGTGTGAGGGTGAGGCTGGTCATCTGCTCCACAGCGGTGCAGGGTGCGCGGTGAGGCTGGTCGCCTGCTCCACAGCGGTGCAGGGTGTGAGGGTGAGGCTGGTCGTCTGCTCCACAGCGGTGCAGGGTGCGCTGGGTGAGGCTGGTCGTCTGCTTTCATAGCGGTGCAGGGTGCGCGGGTGAGGCTGGTCGTCTGCTCCACAGCGGTGCAGGGGTGCGCGGTGAGGCTGGTCGTCTGCTCCACAGCGGTGCAGGGTGCGCAGGTGAGGCTGACCGTCTGCTCCCACAGTGCCCTGGGGCACGGAGCTACTGCCCACTTCACCCCCAGCCCAGGTGGTCCTGCAGGAAGGGTCTGTCTCACTGTCCTCACCCAAGTCTGCTGCGTCCAGCCCCACCAGCAGGACGTTCCGGGTCATAAAGCGCATCTGCGTCGCCAAGATCCGTTGATATCCCATGCGGACGTGGACACTCGCCAGGTGGAAACTCCATGTTCTTTCCGCGGTGTTTCGTCTCCCTCGAGTGGCACTGCCTAGGGCTCCGGGTGCCTCTGAACCCGCCTGGGAGGGGAGAAGCGCCGCCTGTGCTTCAGGAGGACGGCAGGTCCCAGGCTGGCAGAGAGTGGCCCTTACCCAGAGGCATATGGCGGGCGGTTGGCAAAGAGTAAGCCCAGAGCCGTGGTGACAGCGACCCCCCTCCCCTGCAGAGAGATCAGTGCTGTGAGAGGAGCCTGCTTATTGTCAAGCTCAATTTGCCGTGACTTTTATTTTCCAATAAGCAATCTGGCCAGCTGTGGCTGCAAATGAAATCACCAAAGAGAACCGCCAGGCCCCCGCCCCCCCCGGTTATTATTGATTTAAAGGATCCAGCCTGGGTTCCAGCCTCGCCCTTATCTCCACGGGCATCTGTCTGTGTGACTGCTACGCCGGGAGCTGGCCCACACCTCAGCAGTGTCCGGGTGGGCACAGTGAGCCACTTGTATTTCTACATTGGAGGGGGTCTTACTGACTTTTGAGAAAAAGTGCTTAGTGTGGTGTGGTGTGGTGGTGTGTGTGTGTGTGTGTGTGTGTGTGCGTGCAAAATATATATTTTTTTGGCGCTTAGAGCTCCATTTTAAAGGCGCTCTAAGCCTTTAAAATGCTTAATTGAAACTACTTGGAAGGATTTTTCTTGTGGAGAAAAGGTGAGGAATTATTTTTTAAGTTTCTACGCTCACTCCTGTTGTCTTCTATTTGGGAGCTCACAGCTCTCCGGCCTGGAACCTCGAGCTTCCTGTTGGTTTGTTTAGGGGCCAAACCCAGTGGTGCCTCAAGGATCACTCCTGGCAGGGCTCGGGGGACCATCCGGGGGCCAGGGACCGGCCTGGCTGGGCCACTGCCCCCCCAACTCTGTCACCGCCCACTGCCCCTGCTCCCCACTCCTCCCGGCGCCTGCCCACCTCGGGTTCTTTGAGGCTCTCCCCCCGCCCCGCCCAGCACCCTCAGGGCGCTTTCTCCCATCGCCCCTGCCCTGGGCAGAGCCACCCGGTGGTGACAGTAGCCACAGTCCCCCCCCTGTCTTCCTGCAGAATAATCCCCCCATCCCGGTCACCTCATGTGGACGCACTTCTTGCCCCCCGATTTGCTTGTGTCCATTGCTGGCCTCGGGTCGTGGCTGGTTTTCTCTGGGTTATTTTATGACCACAATGGGGCACACCAAGGTGTCCTTGGGCTCTACTTGCATGAGACAGGTCATATGTTACTGGTGCCCGCTCGAGCAAATCGATGATGAACGGGAACACAGTGAACACAGTGAATGGGGGCACACCCACCCAGGGACAGCT
Source organism: Cryptotis parvus (assembly GCA_021461705.1). NCBI lineage: Eukaryota > Metazoa > Chordata > Mammalia > Eulipotyphla > Soricidae > Cryptotis > Cryptotis parvus. The sequence continues at coordinate 206,173 of JAJIBD010003656.1, forward strand.
CAGTATTGGGCACACGCGCCGGGGGACAGCTCAGTCACGAAGGGCGCGTACCACACACACACACACACACACACACACAAAGGGACAGCTCAGTCACGGGACGACACACACACACACACACACTCCAGGACAGCTCAGTCATGAAGGGCACACACACACACACACACACACACACAGGTCAGGGGGCATACACACACACACAGGACAGCTCAGTCATGGTGCACACACACAGAGGACAGCTCAGTCATGGGGCATGTGCACCACACACACACACACACACACACACACACAGGTCATGGGGCACACACACAGACAGCTCAGTCATGGTGACACACACACACACACACAGGACAGCTCACTCATGGGGTGCACATACACACACACACCTGGGACAGCTCAGTCATGGGGCACACACCCCTAAGGACAGTTCAGTGCCGGTGAAACAAGATTGTCCCTGGCCGCGGTCACTTCCCGTTTTGGGGCCACCCTGCAGTGCTTACAGGCACCTCGCAGCTCTGTCTGGGCACCCGCTGTTGGTGCATCTGCCTGGCCCTGCCTGTTGCCCCTCCACCCGCCCCAGAGACTGTCTTTGGCTCACACCCCTCACTAGCCCCTTTTGTCTGGGCTGAGGCCCCTTACCAGCATCTTCCCGCCAGGTTGCGGGAAGCATGTCCAGGCACAGACCCTCCTCGAGAGTGCCCACCAGGCTGGCCCCCGTGAGACCCTGTGTGCTTCAAAGACACATGTCATCTCAACACCCCCAGGCACCGTGCAGAAGGGAAACTGAGGCAGG